>CM063734.1:10919225-11181725 GCA_032441825.1 Chaetogeoica ovagalla | reverse complement strand
CGCAAGCGAAATTACACTTTATCCGAGACGTGGGTATATTTTGTTTTTAAAACGAAACAACGCTATTGGAAAAAAACAAAAAAGAAAGTGTAACCGAGCTTTGGCGCTTGAGTGTAATTAAGTTTGGACGATAAAGATTTTATTGTGTAAAAAAAATTTTTAAAAAAAATCAATTCGCGATGAATCGTTCGAGATAAAAGGATTCTGTGAACGCGCGTCTATGGACAAAAAAAAAACATACGTCCCCCCACCCCCATTATCATTAATTGTATACAGAGTCTGGACATATAATAGTCGAACACACACTGACGAGACTGCCTGAATGACGAAATTCGATATTTTATACCGTATAAAAAAAAAATCGTCGTTATTTTATGGCAAATCGAAATTATACATTCAAGAACTATTTACAAGAACAATTACACTGCTCTGCACGGAGACTGTTAAAAACAATTCGATGTTGCGCCGGTTTCTTCTGAAAACGAGAAAATTTGACGGATGAAATCTCTTTAAATGGTACGAAAACGGAATACTACAAAAACCCTCGCTCCTTCCCTCCTCGTAAAATAACGATAATAAAAATAATAATTATAAACTACGGCGGTTTTAGGTGCCTGTCGAAAACCTATCGAATATTTATACGGTTTTGCCATAAAAATTACCTCAGAATATGCTCTAAAAAAAAAAAATAATAATAAAACACTAAGAAAATTGTATATTTCTTTTTTAATTATTCCAGTTAATCTCAACAAGCACTGTTTACGTTTGTTTGTTTTTTTTTTTCTACAATTTGAAATTTTCTTACACGTCGAATTTAAACATTTATTTTAATTTAAGTAGTATTTCTCCGTGGTGGCACTGTTGTTTTACTACAGTCGTTTTTTTTTCGATTCGAAAACCGAACAAAAATATTCGACGTTTTTAATAACGAAAAAAAAAAAGACGCTACGACTTTTAAAGATGAGAGAATACTACAACAACAATAATCCTACCCCCCGTGTATTGTATTGTACAAATAGTACACGATTTGGACAGGTTTTCCAACGAAAAAGAACGAACGCGCGAAAAAGTAGAACGCGGACGTAAAATACCGAGTGTACATTATAAATGTACGGTTATAAATTAATATTTATAACCGTAGTTTGTGTGAAATCCTCTGCTGAAAACCCCGATGGAGGAGGTATTTGATCGAACGACATTTTCGGAATTATCGTCATATTTATACGTTTTAGTACAACGTAACGGTAACGATTTTATTTATTTATTTGAATTGTAAAACGTACAGGATCCGTAGAATATACGTTAAAAATAATAAAATTCGGAAAATTTACCGTTTATATCACGAAACACATTTTGGTATAAACCCGTTATTTTGATCGACCACCAAATAAACACGATTATACACACATTTAGTGCATATTCGTTTTGTTTGTTTTTTTTTTTTTTTTTTTACTGTTTAGGCACTATAGGCGGACTATCGTTGTTTCACCGCAAAAACCACAGATTTTGTACCGCGTGTGTCTCTATGTTTCATATTAACAACTATAGTCATTTTTTTTTTTTTTTTTTTTTTACAATAAATTTAACGCGCGCGGCGCAGAACGAAAATTAAATATATGTTATTATTCGCCTTTTTATCGCTGCTCTCTTTTTCATCAATTTTTTCGAAGAGAGTCGATCGGAACTATATCGACTCTTGACCCTCTCTACGAACCGAATCGAAAAACCTTCTCGTCGCGTTTAAAATTCGAAAAAAACGACGCGCGCGAGCGACATACGAAAATTCATTTGTAGGACGAGACAACCCCTCCCTCCTTCAACTCCCCACACACACACACGTCACCGACCTTCGAGTACAGATTCCGTCGCGAGTGACACGCAAAAACGACACACCCGCCGTACCCGCCCGCACACGACGACGGGTGAAGAGGGACAGACAAACGCTGGCGTGCACACACACGTTGCGCACGGAACAACAATAAACGTTAATTAACGTCGGTTTTGCGGTTTTCGGTCGTATCGATTTTGGATGCCTCGGCGGGTCTCGGCGAAACACTGCGCACCGGGCCCCCGCGGTCGAGTTAACGGTGCCGCCGACAAGCGCGGCGGGGCGGGGCGATTGGAAAGCCGCGGGAAACCGTCGTCGTCGTGAGCGTCGTTACACCGGCCGCACACCCCCGGCCGCCGAATGATGACCGAATGAGGAGGAAAACGAACGGGAAAAACGAGAGAGAAAGAGAGACGATTTGTTAAAAAAAAAATTGCGTGTACTCTCTTTTTTTTAACAAAAAAAAAAAACATTCCACTCTAAAATCGTTTAAAAAAAAATGTACTGTAATTATTATTATTATTATTAATATACCATAAGATACTTCTTAATTGCGCACGAATTACGACGACGCGCCGTTTCGTTTCGGTGGATATATTACACGGCGGCGCGAGAAGTGGACTACGACGACGAACAATATAAAAACGAATTTTATACGATTTTTGTTTTTTTTCTCTCACCACAGCCGCGGCGCGTTTCGTTAAATTAATTAACGCGCACGCATACAGTTCTTCACGCGTCCGGAGAAATTTCTCCTGTCCCTCTCTCCGCGTAAACTTTCAACTGGAAAGAAAATTACACGCCTCGATAATATATGTATATATATATATACGACGACGCGCGATCGCTGTTATATATATGTAGATAGAAAAAAAAATTCGTTTTTTAAAACTGCCCAAAAAGTGAGTTTTAACGAATAAAAAAAAAAAAAAAATTTCCACGATTTTCAAACGTATTTCCCCTGCCTCCGCCAATTGTAAAAGTCGGACCTCCTCCGCGAACGGGAACGACGTTTTTTTTAACGATCCGTTTTGGCGCGAAATCAAACGCGTTTTGCCGGCTACAGATGATAGTATTACTATTACTATTATAGATATTGACAAACGGACTTCGTGTGTGTTTGTGTGAGAAATCATCACAACAATCCCAGCGACCTCTCGAATGACTGACACCGGCCGCGCGTCGACTTATTACTACTCGCACAGTCTGTTTGTAACACGACGCATATCATCAATAATAATAAAAACCCGTAAGTATTCGGTGTATTTGATTGCCGCGCATGCAAAAACCTCGGATCGCTTTTAATATTCATTTTATTTTTTTTTTTCAATTTAATCGAGACATTTCGGAATACGTGAGATGGACTTTGAAAAGTCGGAATAAAACGCGAAAATTATTTTTCCGTAACATTCGTAACTACAACGTATATTTAATAAATCGACAATTTTTTTTTTTTTTTAAGACTCCATTCGGTTTTATCAAACAACCGTCTAGACCGGCGGTTCCCAACTCAAACACTTAAGCACGGGCCATTTTTATGAAATTTCCACCGTCACGGACGGACCACGACCCGATTTCAATCTCCCCTTCTTTGTAGTATCACTTGTTTCGAGTAAATAACGAGGAATTTAAATATAATTTCGCTCATTTTTTTTTTTTTTTCAAATTTAAATTTCTTCGTTCGCGGACCAACTCGAGACGAGTGTCCACCACCGGTTGGAGACCACTGGTCCCAGACTCATCGCGAGTAATAATATAATAAATAAACGGTACACACGCGTGACCCATAATAACACATAATTAATTGAACACGCCGACATCGGATACTTAATACCCGTACTCCGCCGAGCGTATATAAATAGTGATGATGAATTCGACTCGCGCGGAAGTACTTTCAAAACTGAGATCCGTCTTAATTTCAAAAGGAAACCCAACCGTCTACACACTAAGTTTCTTAGAAAACAAACCGTCTCTCTCTCTCTCTCTCTACGACGAATTTTCCGCGTAATATTATACTCTATAAATACGGTAGTAGTATTATAAATACCCGGTGAAAAAGGAAAACGTGCGCGCGCGAAATATTATTATTATTTTACAACCACAGTCGTGTCGGAACGGCGGAGTGGCCGCAATTGACACGATATTTTGTTGTAACGTTCCCGAAAACCCGTCGAATGGCCAAAGGACAAAATAGAGAAAAAACCGCCCCTCCGACAACCGCTTAAACTGCTTATTAACAACCGTTTTTTTCCCCCCGACGGATACTCACTCACTCTATTGGTGAAAAGACTACTGTGTTTTTGAACACGAACGAAGCCCCCCCTCGCGTGCCGTTGTATATGACAGCAGCAACACACCGCGGGTTAACGAATTTCTTCTCCGTTCAGAATAATTATTATTTAACCGACCGACGAAAAAGAAGAAAACCCGCCATAATTTCGAGGTGGCGACAGACAACGTTGTACGTAAACCGACGTGCCGCCGCCGCTGGAAAGTTTTCCCCTTCGGCGGAAGATGCGCGGCGGTTTGGCGCAATTTTCACTCGCTCGCCGTGGCGGCGGCGGCGACGACGACGACGACGACCTGTAGTAGGCACGTAGCCGACACGAATTCCACGAAAATAGTGGTTTTCTTCTACGAGAAAAATTTCCTGACGACGATTAGATACAGAACGAAGGGAGTGGAGGAGTGGAGAGAGAGAAAGAGGAAAAGGTGAAAAGGAATCCGGGAAAAACGCCGTCGTGTAGATCGGTCGCGGGTATTACCCCCCATCATCACCAATCGCCCCGAGCGGACACACAACACGACCGGGAATAGTGGTGCAGGCAGCAAACGATTCCGCCGCGCGTATTACTCAGCACGTCGCGGTGACGTGTGCGCGTGCGCAAACGCACTTAATTAACGTCCCGGCGTGCGCGCGCGACCGCGTTTTTTCTTATATACCACCACCTCGTGTGTGTGTGTGTGATTGACGAATTGATCGAATAATATCTCATTCCGTTTGGCACGAAAAACGTCCAGTAAATTAACGGCGCAACGTGTATATTATAATAACGATAATAATTATTGGAGAAGATGTCATTGGACGACGACGAACACACACGGCGGCGATTCCGGACGGTGATAAATAAATAATATAATAATAACGGAGGAACGCTGCGCAGCCCACCCGTGTATTATAAATAATTTAATAGGAGGAGGGCGAAAACGGGCAGACGATTTTATCGAACCGAGTGAAATGCACTTTCCCCCCCCCCACCACCCGAGCAGAATGTTTTCGAAGTTACCCCACTCCCCCTTAAGACCTATGGGGAGCGAGTCCCTGGGGCCCGTGCGATTTTTAAAGTCCTCCCGACTCGCGGGTCGAAAAAATTTAACGATTTCGAGTTTCTGTAAACCAAAAAAAAAAAAAAATCGTCGATTAATTAACAATACACACTCGCTCGTCACACGAAAACGTTCGTAACCTTGCCGGATAATATACCCAACCAGAGAGAATCGAACAAATTCCGGATAACATTACGTCCGCAATGACTGACTGGTCTAGAATTACCTTTTTTTTCTCTACGGACAGTCATATAAAACAATACGCCTCATCAGCAGAAGAGTGTTCTTATTGAAATTCTTTCTTTAAACGGAGCGGTCGGGATACGAAAATATTACCACCGCCGCGCGCGCATTCCGTCAAACAATATTTTTATTTCTCGATTCGATGTGAAAGGAAAACGGAAACCGGCGTGTGTAGAGGGCGAGCGACGGTACAGCGAATTATCGTTTTTTTTTTTTTTCCCCCCCTATACAATTATCGTTAATAATAAAATTACGTGTTGATTTTTTTTTTTTCTTGAACAATAAACGAAAACGTTTCCTCCGTAGGGAAAAATAGCGCAGCGCCCAAATGCGATAAATAAAAATGTGATTCCCTGCGTTTCTAATAATATCTCCTCGTCTATAAATTCGGACGTGAAAAACGGAAAAAACAATACGCGACGGCGATAAAAACCCCGAGGGGGAATTCGTATAAATATAAACGCGCGGAGAAATATGAAAATCGCCTAACGTTCGAAATTCTCGAAAACCAACGCGGATAAGAAACGCGCGCGCGGTCGGTCCGTTATTGTGTTACCTACCCGACCGCTGTCGGCCGTTGTTGTCGCGGCCCGTAGTAGTATACGGGGGCACAGCGGCGGTTCTCGCATTATTCGCTCGGCGCATTGTCACGTGGACCACCACCACCACCGCCGCCGCCGCACGCTGTACCGAACACACACACACACAATGAATAACGCGCGCTTTACATTGTATTATAAGTGTACGTTTTAAAAGGAGAAATAAAACAAAGGCGGCGGATGCGCGAAATAGAATTAGAGGAGAAGAGGAATTACCGTCGTCGTCACCGCACTGTGAAAGCCGATAAGAAAATATGACGACGAGACACGGCGTACAACAATATTTAATATCGTATACGCGCGTTTAGAGACGTTGGGGGAAACGGGCGAATTCGTATAAATGGGAGGGAAAACGATTCCGCCATCATTTTTCGTCCCAGCGTCGGTGACGACGCCTTGAAATCTCCCCGGTCGGTAACGTTTCTTCCCGGAACGGTGTACGGACAACGAAACGCGACGCGAATAAGAGTCGCACATAAAAAAAAAAAACGAAAAAATATTCGATACTCACTTACTGACACCCGGTGTGCGGTGGACCGGAGGAGAGTCGATGCGGGGCTTCGGCGAAAAGAGCGGGGGGGGGGAGAAAAATGGGCAAAAAAAAAAAACAAAAAACAACGTTTTCTCGATTCGAATTTCTTTTTCTTTTTGTTCCGCGACTACGGCATGACCGCCGGGGTACGCGGAGGAGATTTGTGTGTTACCACACCGGCCGGCTGAAGATTTCCCAGTGACCGGGGGGCACGGGACACGGCGTGTGCGACTCCGGAACGGAATTGTAAAAACGGCGGCGGTGGTTTTGATGATCGCCTGCTAACGGCGAGAAAAACGCGACGACGACGACGACGACGCGGCAGAAAACGAACGACGGCACACACCACACGCAGCACTCGCCGACACGACAGACGCGGCGACGAGAAACATTGGACGGACACACACACACGAAAACACGCACAAAACGCGGCGCGCACACCCTACCCACATTCGACGGTGGCATAGCGCGTAGCCCCCACCACCACCACCACCACCGACAGCAACTGTTGTGCACACCCGTCACCCGCACGACGCACAACATAACCGTACGTGCGTGCGTGCACGACGTTTTTATATATTACTCGTGTGTGTGTGTTTTTTTCTCTTTCATAACTTACGCGCGGGCATTTTACCGTCTGTGTGTGTGTGTGTGTGTGTGAGCGCGCGACGGTCGGTGAGGCAGATGTGCGCCACCATGTGAAAAACCGTGTGTGTATGCGTGTGTACATACAATAATAATATTATTATGTGTTATATACAGGGAGAACGCGGTATGCTGCGACGACCGACCGTCGTATGCGCGGCGCAATATAACCCGGCCGGTACGCGTATGTGACGTAGGTATATTGTTGCAGCAGCAGCAGCAGCGGTTCTTTCTGCGTTTTTGCGCGCGTATTTTCTGTGATTTCAACCGGAGCAATTTTTTCGGGCCTACGACAATGGAAAATTATGAATTCCCCCCCGTATAATATATTTTTTACTCGTACATATTATATGAGTGCGTTATGAACGATTTATTTGTTATTGGATACGAGACGCGGAGAGCGGAAGAAATTCTTGGTTGAGGTCGAATACGACGAGCGGAGAACGTTCAGCTGAAGAGCGTTTAGCGTTACGTAATAAATTCGTGTGGACATATGCACAGTGGAGTCATACGTTTGCTGGCAGTAAAATAAAAAAAAAATTTGGGATTTCGTATTATGATAATTATTTTAGTACGTTAAATATCGAAAATACAATAACGTTGACGAAAAAAAACACAAAGAAATGTGTGTGCGTTTAATAAATTAAAAAAACTAAATCTTTGTCATTTCACTATATTGCTATATTATTGGACTTTGACATTCTAACGGTTCTGAAATGAGATGTTAAATATTTCGAATGAAAAAAAATATTACACGAGTACGCCACAGCAGGTATATTTAATTATTTCACTACTCGACATAATATTCCAATACCGCCGGTTGTATTATTATTATTATTTTTTTTTTTAAACGTCATCGAGTATTATGTTCACAATAGGGAGACATTAAGACGATGTCTTTCTGTACTCCGGACTTTCGATTTACGCGACGGAGACGCTAATACTGCAGACGGACGACGCGCGGGTTAGGCATTGAAAACGGGGGAAAACAAATTTACAACGCAAAACGCGCGTGAAAGCTTGACGCAATTATAATTAACAAACCGACAACGTGTCAGAGTGACTGACAAGAAGGAAAGAAAAACAATTAGACACGCGATACAGAGACGAAAAATTTTGTAATTTTGTAACGCAATCCGATTTGTGAATGAACAGCGGGTGGCGTTGGGATATTATGGCCGAGAAGGCGTATTTTATTGAGGACAATTTCGGATATCGGTAAGAAGAAGGGAATTGAAAACAATGGAAAAGAATAGGTTCTTTTTTTTCTATTTTTTTTTAATAATTTCTATGAAATCTGAAATCGTCCGACTTCGGCGGACTCGTCGCTGCTCGTGTTCAACACGGCATAAAGTCACGACACGAAATTCAATGGAGGCGACGGCACTCGGAAGTGTTTTACAAACGAATAATTGTTGTAAACGCGATATAAATAATTAGCGAAAAGTTAACAATTAGTCGCGACTAATAACAAAAACCTGCGCGGGCACGGCCTGGTTTTTTAACCATCTCTCCAAAAAAAACCACGTCTAACTGAAAAACCTCTCACGCCTAGTTGTGTTTTTGAAAGGAAAAAATCATTAGACAGTTGGACTCGAATTATCAAAATTCTATTTCCAAATAGCAGCTCAAATGTGTGAACAGTTTTTTGCAATTTTTTTTAGTGAAATACCAAAAAAAAAAAAATCGAAAACCACGTTTTAATATAAAACAATGTCGCACGTCTCGTTACTTCAACTTTATTCGAAAAAAATCTTAAAAATCGTTCGGTTTTTTTTTTCTTGTTTGTTTGAAATAATCGTTTCAAATATGTCGATAAAGCGTAATTACACCAAAGCTCAGCGCCAAATCGTTTTATCGAATGCAAATCATTGTTTACAAATTTAATAGTGATATAACCTATAACCTATTTTTTTTCTCTAAACGTCGGATTTATTTTTCACCAAATCATCGACGTGTCTTGGTAGAATTCAACGATCAAACAATAAGTGTTAACGCAATAATCCGCATTTATTGACGAGCGATTAATAATGGAGATGGAAAAGAAATTATGAAATATTTGTGCGGCCTGTACACGCGCAGCGCTATAAAAACGTCAAACGCTCGTGAAACTATAAATAGCGTTCGTCACGAATGTGCAGTCTAAATAAATATGTCGATAATCGCGACAATGAAAATTCGGGAAACTACAACTTACACTCGTTTCTGAAATCGTCGTCCCCGACTTGTTCTTTGGTTTTCAACGAGCTTCGAAGCCCATTGCCTCAATGTCACTCAATTTCGTATTCCAATCTTCGCTGAATTTTTTTCAACTCTATCCATCCACCTTCGTTTCGGTTTTTTTTTTTTACATAGGGCATACATTAGACCATTTGATCTCCATACGGCATACGTGACCAGCCCATGCGATTCTTCAGTATTTATTTACGTTTTTATGAAACAACGCATATATATTTTCAAAAAAAAAAATAATAATATTTACGCGCGTATAAATAAGATAATTTCGATGAAATTATAGAGCATAAAAAAAAAACATCTTATTTTTAGGATTTTAAAAGCATATAAATCCGGTCGTTAATGATTGTTAACGGCGTGCGCCGCTATCGGCACACAATGAAAACCAGTTGGGTTAGATGAGCAAGTGCGGAGAGTATGCGCAGATCCGCTCGCATTTTTATACGTCAACAATTTTCTGCGCGGGTCAATCACATTGCAAAAACGACAAAAAAAAATGTCAATTTCACTGTAATACAAACGTCTGTAATTTGGTGCGAGAAAATATATTTTGAAAGAAAATCAATTTTATAACGGGGAAGAAACGATTTTTTCAATTTTATACATTTATGAATACACACGTCGTGTAAGTACTGAACGTACCAATTACAATTAACCAAACTTCGATCGGTAATAAAGATTTGTTTTACAAATTTAACATATATAGATGGTATTAATTAATTAATTATTTTTATTGGAAAATGTCAAAAAAAAAAATGAGCGGTGCTTTTGTCAATTAGCCCTTCACCTCACCGAATTTCATTTATATTTATTAATCGAAAATTGTTTTCTAGCGACCTTGCGCGCTTTATTTCTTGTACAGGAGCACTCGACAAAACAATACACAGAGCAGTGACCGACACTGTAGCAACAATCAACGATATTATTATGTCATTGACAATTTAAAAACGTTTTTTTTTTTGTTTTTTTTTTTTAAACGCATAACAAATTATTTATGTATTTACGCGCACAAATATATATGCATGAAATATGACGAAAATTACTTATAACAAAACAACATTCAAGATCATTCGAATTAACATTAACCGCGGGATTTGAATAATAATAATAATTATTATTAAAATCGTGTACGTACATAAATTTCATATCGAACTCGCGAAACGACTCGCCGTGAATTCAATAAGACGACGACATATAATTACAATATATTAATTATACCGAATTACCCGTTTTTACTGTATCATTACGAATTTCATATAAAATATCGTCTTCGGGCGTTATCTCAGTTCTCGCACTAGGGGCATTTGCATGTATTCTTCTGATTGATCGTACTGGTTATTGGCCAAGCACAAAATGCGTACCACAAAAACGTTATTAAAAATACGAGTTTTTTTTATTTTATTTTTTACATATTTCAACGTTTCACAAAATTTATAATAAGTATTTGTGGTCTCTGTTACGTGCACGTATAGTAATTTCAAGCAGAATTTCGAGAAAATTTATTTACACGCTGTAGATGATGAATTATACGTGAACATTTGTATACGGTTTAAATTTTATTTACCGTATTATTAGCTGGCCGACAATGTAAATTTGAGTATATTCGAACCTTAAGAATTTGTGTGTGATAATTCAATTTTAATTTCATTTCTTCGGGAAAATGTGCAGCAATTCTCGCAAATGATGCGCGAGTAGCCCAATAATTCGATATTATTTTACGAGCGCGTACGGTTGCCAATATCGAGATTTGAAATGAGAAATGTTTTCCTTGTGTTGCCGACCTACAGGTGCACCGTCCAAGAAATACATTCCATCACTTTGATCATTATTATCGTTAGCATTATCGTATCAATAGACACGAGTAATTTTTTTAATATTTTAATGTAAAAATACGCATCAAATTCATTGACGTCGACGAAGCTTCGGTTCGCGTTCTAGTCCCCTATCGAATATTTACCTACCGATTATAGGTGATGCCATTTCTAGTCGTGAGATAACACATTTCATTAGCGACATTGACATTATTTGTTTTCGATCAAAAAATAATAAAAACAAAGCTTCATTATATTTGATTTTCTGTATATGAATTGCGTGTTTAAACGGTTCTGCGCGTAATCGATGCAGAATATCATGGATGTCAATACTATCTACATAATTGAATTTTTCTCGTAATTTCTTTGGATTCAATGACGGACATGCAAGTAACATAATAGTGTTTGTGAATTAGACGAGCAGAATCTGACGCTTATTTAACAATTTAAATTATCGCGTATTATTTAATTGTTACCCCAATAACCTATCATAAGTTTTACACTGTTCGTCAACATTTTATCATGACGTACACTCGGAATATTTTTGTGTAGAATACTACAACAAACGCTAGCCTTCTTTCTTCTTGTATAAAAGCAACACCATGACCAAACGGATTTCAACTCTGTAACTCTTCCGGAACTAATATGAGAAAAACATGTAAAAATTTTCACCACGAAATCGTACGAATGGTTTTCGAGTCTATAGGTAAGAAGCGTCAGACATACACGAGCATTGCGTTTTATTTCTATATATATATATGGATTATATAGCTCATACGTGTACGATATGCTCGTAACACACCCAACATTCATTACAGATTTTTTTTCTAATTATTATATATACAAATAATCTGTAGGAAGTCATAATGATTATATTTATTACAATTACATATCGACTGCTATAATATTATTTTCAAAAAAAGAAAATACGTAATATAATTTATAAAAACGTCACATTAATGATTCTGTATAATCATGCAACGTCTACAAAAAAAAAAAAAAAATACGTTAAAATACAAATGTCACTTTTCCAGGATAAAAATGTTATTGTTTCAAAAAAGAAGTATATGTAGTTAAAAATAATAATATTCGAGTTATTAAGAATAAAATAAAAAATATAATTACTATTACGACGGGTTATGAAATTTTATATATAAATTTGCGTACTAAAATTATAAAAAGTTTATAAAAAAATATGAAATTTTTTTTGTAAAAAAAAATACGTATGGAAATGTACGAGAAAAATTGTCGTTTAAAATTTAGAGGACATTAATACTTCACTTCACGTAGTTACAGTTTTTAGGGAAAAAAAACTATAACCACAGAACATATTATCTGAATCGGGTAACTGGTTAAATTAGAAATTAAAATAAAATTATTATACTGTCCGTATATGAAAATAAGTGCGAGATTTTTTTTTCTTTTGACAACTATTATACGCGCGTACATATAATTAACGCGTGTACAGAGTAGTTCAATGCCTGCGAAACTGAACCGATAATCCTTGAACTTCTAAATTTCTTGAACTTGTATTGTAACCATTGCGATATTGATATTCATATCGTGTACGCTATTATACATATTTGTAGGCATTAATCATTTCAAAAAGAATTTCGATATTATTTATTAAACGTAGAATGTAAACTATTTTCAGTACGTGCACTGAATAGTTGGTGTAAAATAATTATGCGCGGACGTCCAATGAATTTACGGAATGAAGCGTTGGCAAATCAAATCGAAATAAAAAAAAAACCCCAACAACAACGAAAACACGATAAAAAAAAAAAATTAATACTTTTACGATAAAACGTAAATTCGCGGTATCAATCGAAATTATTATTTTATTTGTCTTTTGCGGCGGTCGTCGTCAATAATAATAATAATAATAATAATAATAATCGATGATAGTAAAATGATTAAAAAACATAAAAATCTGTATATCAATAGAGTTATTCAAAAATTAGAACTATACGTATATTCCGAAAAACGAAGTATGAATATACGAAAAGAAAAGCAGATAAATATATTATATAAACTCTATTTGAATAAATTACTTGTGAAGTATTGAAATCTTTTCGAACGTAAATCCGATTACAAATGCGAAAATTCGATTTGGTTTTAAATAATAATAAAAAAAAAATATATATATATGGTATACGATTTTACTTTGTTTCACAATTTGTACAAACAGCAATAAGCGGTATATATTTTATTTTTTATTGTACACAATAATAATTATACCGGAATTTAATGAATAGAAAAATCGATATCGCGCGTTTTTATCATGTAAATATTATCTGACACGAAATGAAAAACGGAGATTTGTCAGTTTTGCGGATATATCGATTGTCACGATTTAACTCATACACATATAAATATTTGTCGATAACCTTGATACCATAACAACCGCGAATCATAATAAATCATATTCTAATATATATTTTATATATATATAAATACATACATACATTAACACCGTGTCCAGTCTAAATGAGGAACGTAGAAAAAAAATGACTTCGCAATTATTTTTAAGTATAACGTTATTATTGCCTTTGAAAATAAAGTCGAATATATAATGAATAATAAATAAATGACTCCGCAATGTATACGAATTATTCTTAGATCGAATTTTCTATTAATTTAAAACAAACTTCAAAAACAATATTGTTTATAGATTAGTTTTTAGTTGTGTTAATTGTAGAAAAATATCATATTATCTATAGAAAATTATACCAAAAAAAAATAAAGAATTACCCAACACAACGTACAAAATACATATACTTAAAAAAAATCGTTTATCGATATATTCATAATATTATTATATGCGGAAAAAAAGTTATGAAAATTATCGATTCAAAAAAAAATTAAAATTGTATATATTTAAATTGTTATTGAAATGAATAGAAACCGTCGCATATAGGAGTGAAAAAAAATTAAAATGAAATCCTTATAGTTATTGGTATACGAGTAGCTTGCGAATACAGCAGAGACATAATATAATATATCGCACCGTAAAAAAACATCATTTCATCGTGCAGAAAATATAATAATAACAAATCGAAAAATGGTTTATAGTGAGAAGAAAATATTCTATTGTATACACTTCGTTTAGTAATAATAATAACAACAATAATAATAATAATAACAATATTTGTTATTTACGCGTTTCGTTTGAAAACAAAATGTGACATAAATTATGAAAAAAAAAAAATTTGCAAAATTTTAATTAAACGTGGAAATTGTTTGATCGTATTTATGATTTGATCTCTTTGATATTCACACAGTGTTGATACTGCATAAATAAATCGTTACATATATTTCTAAGATTGGCGGCAAAATAAGTTTTATACGTCACAGTCGTTTATTACATACGATATATTCTAAAAAAAAAATAATATCAAAACGATTGAATTATAATATAAAACTTTACATTATTATTATTATTTATAAAACATTGTTCAACGTCAATTGTTTGTATATCAAAAAAAAAAGATTTATACACGCACGTAGTCCTCTTGTATCGATTTTTTTCTATTTTTTTTTGTTTTTTTTGTTTAAAAGTAACAGTGCAGACATACACATACGGGGATTTACTACGCCGACTTATGTGGAATGACCGTTAATGCGAACGAAATGAACCGAGAAATTACGCCAAGTGCGGCGTTCCCTTTATAATGCGTTTTATAGAGCGTTTTGATATTCGAATTCAACAATCTCGCTAATTGATCCAGCTGGTCGATGGGATTTATAATTTTTCTATCGAGTGAAAGCCAAAAAAAAAAAAAAAATCCCGTCCTCCAGACGGGAATGGATGAGTTTTAATTTACGTTTTTTTTTTTATTATTATTATTATTATCTTTCGAATTCGGCGGATGACAGAGGAGAGCGCACAGGTGCAGCAGATATCATCAGCTGCTGCTACAGTGATAGATTAATGTGGAAAAAAATAAATAAATATTTCACACTACGCGAAAAATCAATATTTATACGATGTAAACATATTATATAAAATATTTTTTTTTTTTTACAATTTTTATAGAAAAACAAAAACCAATATTCGCTTTACCGGTAAATTAAAAAACACGTCTTAATGTAAATAATTATATATAGTGATAATAACGCTTTTGTTTCAAGATAAGTTTACTTCACCATATATATATATATGGTACACACGAACCTAACTATTATATACATCAGGTTCTTTATCCATCTTGTTATACGTGCACAATACGCTGTTCACTTCAGAACACCCGAAGAATCACTTCAAAACCCTTTGTTTTAAGTTTCACGTATCGTTTCGACCGAACTATTCTTATCATTTCCCTCGTCATAATTATTTTAATCATTTATATATATATATATATATTTATATACATATTGTTCTCGTTTAAACAAATTAATTATTATACGAAATATTCTAATTAAACGCCGTTATACGTTGTCTACAACAATTCTGTGCGGTTACACGTTTATATAATATACAAATATACAAACATCAATTGAATTTCATTTACATAATTGAACGCATACGCCAAAATGACACGGGAGGGGAGGATTTTTAAACGTAAATGTATTAATATATATAAATATATATACAATACGGTATAGTTTCTTCGTAGAAATTATTATTAAATTGATATTGTGTATATATTACGACAAAAAATCTGCACATGTTCTATAATTACAGCAAATATATTATAACACCCAGTTTTATAACAAGTCATATTATACGAATATTTTTATATTTATTCATGGCCTATTGAAATCAATCAAATCGAACTGTTTTCTTGTTATGAAGGGTGTTGAAGTAGAACAAAATGGTTAGGACGGTACTCGTACGCATAATATGAGCAAAGTCCAGTGGCGTACGCAGGAGACGTCAGAGAGATATGACACCTTAAATAGCGTTAAAGTATCTTTACGAATATTATGAAATGATGACTAAAAAAATAAAAATATTTTCCTGATAAATCATTATCTTTTATTTTATTTTTATTAATTATATACTATTAGAACACAGTGAGAGGAGATTTTTTTTAATGATGAGCAAAAAAATAAAAAAGGTCATCAATTCGTGTATATTATGACACCAGTCTTGAAAAAATTCTGCGTACGCCACTGGCAAAGCCTCATTATTATTATTATTATTATTATTATTATTATTATTATTATTAAAATATACAAAAACTATATTACATGGATAATATAATATACACCCACCACCACTCAAATTAAAAAACATCAAAACTATAGAACATATGTAATTACGTTCGGGCACAGTGTACACGTTATATAAAAAAAAACCGAAAACACATGTGTAATATTAGTGTTTGCATTTATTAAATCTGTTTCTAAAACATTACGACGTATAACACATTATAATATACGAATGTAAGTAAAATATCGAGAATACGTGAACTGCGACTGAGTTTTATTATATAAACACGTAGTATAACGTCAAAACCCATATACGACTTGACAAATTTAAAATATAGACTCAAATTCACTATAAATAAACTCGCAATCAGTCAGCACAATCGTGTATAAATAAAAAAAAAAAATTATTATTATACGTGAAAATTACGCTAAATTGTCAACGTCGATTTTAATTATTATTTTATTTTTTTATAAACATCCCCCCCTACACACACACACACAGTTTCGGGCTTACATAAAAATTTAAAACAACTTAAAATATAATTCTATATACTATACTTATTTATAGAGAATAAAATGTATAGACAATCATTATAAACAAATAACTATGTAAAAAGTGTTAAAAAATTGTATAGGAATTTAATAAATATATAATATAAAATATATTAAACATTTTTAACTTTGCACAATATTGTAATGTATCACTGAGATAACAAATTATATACTATTTACAAAAGAAAAAAAACAGAACAATACAATAATAACTATATACTTATTTAAACTACCGTCTATTATGCAAAATTATACGTATTAAATAGAGGTATAAAAAAAAAGAACAGTAATAATTATTTACGCTTGTATCGAAACGTATTATTTAAAAAATTATTATGTACTGTGCATGAAACAATAATGGATAGTATTATTATATTAGAATGTTGAAAAAAAACGAATCAAACATTTCTCGCGTACATTCCCTGGCACTGTAGCTCGTATACAGTAAAATATTCATGTGAATTAATAATATCAATACAGGGACTTGTTATTCGTAATAAATAAATTATTTAAAAAATCAGATATTTATATTTTTCACGTTTCGTGTAATATTAATATGTATATATAGTATATACATAATTCCGATATACTTTGAATATCAAAACATATAACAAATAATACGCCCATACGAGCTGTACATAAGTATTATATATAAAACATATCGCACTTTTAAATAATTCAGAGCATTGTAGAACAACCGTTTCGTATACTCGTTTTCTTTTCGATATCATCAAATAATTTTACACGTGTAAATGTTTAGTTTTTTTTTTTTAACTTTCTATATTAAAATTACGGATAATAATTATGTATCGTGATACGAGTAATTGAAAATAAAAAAAAAACGACAATACGATATTTCCACGATATATTTATATATTCTGGGTTTCGACGAGAAGATTAAATATTTTGCAGTCCCTGCTGTCACGTACTTCTCTCAACAGTATCCCGCACAATTTGTTAATAAATCAAGAGCAAATTTTGCATAAATGTTATATTGGTAAAATCACCAAAATTCAAAAGGGATTTACTTATTTGCAATCGTCAATTTTATATTTGCAAATGGTACACCACACACATATCGTATAGGCAATTTTAGTAATCAAAATTATGTTGTGTGTGCGCGCGCTACGAAATATTATGTGCGCAAAATAATAAGTTAAACAATTTGTGTAATACTAGGAAAATAGAAAGCGTTTTGTTGTATAAATACGTTTTACAATGTATAATACACGACGTATTATTCAAAGGTCATTGGTTGGAATTTACAATTTTCCAATTGTTCCTAAATAAATGATTTATTGACGAGAAAAAAAAACCATTGTTTTTAAAAAGGAACGTTTGTTTCCGTCGTTTTGTTCGATTAGTAAAATTAGAAGAAGAAAAAAATTATTTGTTACTTTAAGTCAATATACAATATTATAATGTCGATTCCCTCGTCAAATTGAACACTGACATTAAATCATTTCTCACGTGGGAAAGGACTTAAGTCAATAAAGACGCGTTTTGAAAAAAAAATCAAATAAAATCAGCGCAGACGTGTTTAATTTCGAAACATCTAAACGGTACTTACCGTGTCGATTCATCGTTGTGTAGAAAATCTGAGCCCCTAATTTATTTACATTCTTGTTATTAAAATTTTGATATACAATATTCTAAATTAATATAGCACTCAAGTATCCCTTTTTGTGCGAATAGATGAGAAGGTGTTTAAGCATTCAATTTTCTTTACAGTACAGTGCTACTTATGTATACATATGTTACTATACAATATAAAACAAATGTTTACACATATTATCTGTTCGTAGATTCGTGCAATAACGTCTTAGACCATGACTTCGGTACTTTTTCGTATGTAATGCAAAAACGAGATGTCTCTATTTCGCTCGAAACACTACTGTTTTGTATAAAGGCCATTTTCTAGAACAAAACGATTCGTTTACCATAAAAAAAACATTAAAGGGATATAATAACATATATATATATGTGCTCGAAATTGGACAATATCCCTTTTCGCACGAAACAATTCATATATATTTTATAAAGTAAAAAATTATTTTACAAATAACGCGATGTATTTAGAGAAAAAGAAATAAGTCAAAAGCGCTGTGATTCAATTTACTAGAATTTAGAAAGACATGTTTTACTTTACGTGAATTTATTAACATTTTTTTTACCCGAGATACCATTTTGTAACTTTAAAAAAATTATGATATCAATTTTATTTCGACGTTTTATCGCACATTAAAACATGTATACCATTAATACGCAATAATAATGTGCAATTATAATATAGTTAGTATATAATTATAAATATATTTTATATATTTTCCTTTTCTTATAGTAAAAAATTATGCTCATCATAGTCATTTAACCGTGTAACACAATAATAATTAAACTGATAAGTTCAACCGACTACCGTAATATGATATAATTGTACAAATTGACAGTTTGACAAGACATTAAATTTGAGTTTTATTTAAGAAGGCATACGAAACAAAATAACATTCCGGTATACACTCTTAAATCGATTTTAAATGTTGGGTTACATTTATAAACCTTTTGCACGCTGGCAACGGAATGAAAGCTCCAACAAAAATAATCCCATATTAATGTAAAATCATCGATTGGAGGACCATCGTAGAATTATTATGAAATTCGTCCGTATTATTTTATCAAAAACCGTTTCAATTAAGGCCGCGTTACTGCGCAGACCGAATGAATATAATCGTAATTTCATGATAGAGTTAATGTTTGAAAACTAATGTATTTTAAGAGTAAAATATATACGCAATCTGCATTGTATACACAGATTATAGACGATGAAAACAAAAACATTTTACGTTAATACTTTTCGCATTGTTTTATTATAATTATTCATTAGAAATATGTTTTTCGTCGAATTTAATACGCGTAAAAAGAAATATTGTAATGAATTGCGGAAATTCGTAATTAAAAAAAAAAAAAACAAAACGCTACATTACTTAGGATACACAAAAAACAAGAATATATTACGTGTAGCTCGTGCCTTTGCGGCTAATCCGAAACAGTGATCGATAATATTTTCTAGTGGCGTCACTTGACCCGCGCGATATATAATTTATTTGCGCATTTAAAATTAAATATCACAGTGATTTGGTCCGGTTTTTAAATTGGTTGGCCACCGTGTAATTTGGTAAGTACTATCACTGACTTTGCCTTTCACTGGTCTACTTCGAAATTTCGTTTTTCTTTTGAATCAAAAACTACAAAACGATTGGATCGGACATTAAATATTATAAATATCAAATGGAAATTAAATTGCGATTTGTTCATAACAAACACGAATTAGCAGGAGACATTGTTAAATATTATATTTATACACCACGTTTGAAAATACATTACGTGGTAGTCATAGTTTATTGTCTAGATACGTTTTTATCAACACAGCCGTCAAAGTGTCGCAAAACGAATTCTGATCTAAAACGATAATACGTATATTATGTCGTCGTATCGATACACCGTGCAAGAGGACCAATAACAACCGATTTAATGAATAATTACTTTAGATAAAAATATTTATTATAATAATGGAGAGTTTAAAAAAAAACAAAAACGTGCAAGTGATACGGCGGCAAAATAAATTGTTTATTACTTATTTCTTATTATGAAATAAATTAAAAAAAAAAAATCATAAATTCTTCGATCATCTAAAACATGATAATAGTCTTGCTACGCCACCGTGTACTATTGTTATATTGGAGAAAAAACGAATTATTTTTATTTTTGTTATACTGAAAATTCCAGATGGGGTTGTGTCCTGCATAAAAATATGCGTGTTAAAAAAAAAAAAAATTTGAATGACAGCACTGTCAATTTTTACCAATGAAAATCGTAACGAATTGTATTTTAATAGTCGTAAATGGAAAACTTGACGTTTGCATTCGCACGCATATATTAACTGTATATTGACTGTATGTACACGCAAATAATTCGATTTATCCACAAACCAACCACGCCACGTTTACCCATTATAATTTCAAAAATAAATCGATATCGTATGATCACGATTTTATAATATTTATTTAACGAGACGAGCAAACTTGATTAATCAATGTCAATGGGGAGTTCAACCGTCAGCGCGACGTATTAATTGTATTATTCTATTAATACGAATAAAATAAAATATATTAACTATTTACTGGTCCGAGGTTCGGATTTGATATGATTATCACGATTTGAAAACGTGTTCGTTATACATTTTGCGAAAAAAAATAATAAAATATTTTATTAATACCAACTATATCGGGAATTATTCGAGGGAGCGTAAACGCGCGGAATTATAAAAAAAAACATTGTCTTGATTACTTATTGAAATTTATAAAGACGTTTATATTTAAACGCATTTGAATTTCGATATTACTGAAAATCGTACAGGACAGAACGACCGGTCGTCGTCGTCTTTCGTTCACAATATTTATTTTTTTTTTGGACAATGAGCACCACGAAAATATTACGCGCCCGCGTGTTAAATAACGGTTTATGCGTTAAACGTATACTCTTACTTTCTCGGCGGGCCATTAAATGATTAATAAATAATCGGTAATTACAGCAGTCGGCGGCGGGCACGGTAATATTAATTACGAAATAACACGAGAAAGTCAAACGTAGTCAATCCATTATAATACGCCAATTACAGGAATATGACATTTAACTAAACGTAAGCGAAAAGTATATATACCTACACGTATTTTTTTTCATGTTACAAATGGGATTATTATAAATGTACGAATATAATATTGTTATGAACTGGAATATTTGATTTTCAATAAAAAGAAGAAGAAGAAAACTCCTCGGCTATTTGTAAGGAGAAAATATTCGAAAAGCTAATTTCTCCGGACGGTTTTTCATTTTTATCACGACAATTGACTGGACACGCGAGATATTATAAAGCTCCGCGATCAGTCCGCAATCCCGTTCGTAAGTGATAAATTATACATAACTACGGACGAGATTTAATTTTTTTTTTCCGGTCAATCGTGACGAGAAAAAAAATCTATCGACGTAACAGGCGCGATCGCGAAGGGATGTGGGGACATCGCGACGACGCATTTTTCAGGGTTTAATCAGTGTCACGACCAGTAATATCTGCAGTAAATACAGATATACCAATATATATATATATATATATATATATATATATATATGTATAAGTAAATCCCTTTTACACTGCAAGGAAGTGCAAGGGAGAAGGACACAATCCTTTAGGTTAAGGGGAGCGGCGATAAAGAGAAGAAACGCTGAGAGAGATAGAGATTACGCTCACGTATAATAGAACACGATTTCAATTTACTAAATATTTACCGCGTATATAATATATTATTATTATATTGTATACATAAACGATTAAATACACGGCTGTTTCGAAACACTGTCGAGGATATTACCGCTGCAGGAATTGGGTGGTGCAAAACATGTGTAAATCTCTCTCTATCTCTGTCCCTGGAAAACGTGCGAAAATACCTGGAGCGAATCGTGCGTAATATAAAGTATAAAATAAATAAATAAATAAATATATATATATATATATGAACACATTCGTTCGAGAACGAAAATGATCCTCGTTGAAAAATCAACGGACTATTGAAATTACACAACGAAATTTGTAGTTAAATCGTATGTATATATAATTGCGCGATCGATATTATTATTTTTTTTTTTTATCTATTAACGCATAACCGGCAAATGTACTTGTTTCATATTTAAATATTATTTAAAAATTAAAGTAATAATTTTGTCGTATTACACGGGGTATTTCTTCAAGACACGCGGCGCATTCGGAAGGAAAACTTTAAAGCACAACGTGTTTATAATTCTCGAATGCAGCAGATAAATTATATATTTATAAACAGGAATAAAGAAGGAGAGTGTGTACTCAAATTGAATACCGACTACTAATATTACAACTTTAATACGAAAAAAGAAAAAAAAGAAGTAAAAGGTAAACATTTTTTTTATATTCAATCAATTCCGCTATGTCGAAAATAAGCTAAATATACGTATATGTATTTCTCATTGTGTGGTACGCATAAATTACGTTTTTGTTACTCGAGAACAAAACGATTTATCGTTTAACAGACGTGAACAGACTTACGATAACACGTATAAGTCACACAACGTATATTATTATATTACAATAATCTATTATTATTATTCTTTTGCATTTTTCCGCAATGAGATTATAATAAGGGGTATCGGATATAAAAAAAAAATCGTATCAATCAACATCCTTACATACGCGTATGATAATATTATTAGTACGCTCGTTTTTTTCATAATTATTATAAACAGTGAAAAATTATTTAACTCCTTTTACGGAATAATAATAAAAATTATTAAATAAAAATGTTTTAAATACATTACTAAGAAAATCTGAAATTAATTTATCATAAATGACGTACTGTATGATTTTAAAATTATCTATAAAAATGTCATATCCGAATAAATTACATATTATTATTATTATTATTACGAAAAGTCAAAGGCGTGTGACTTTTTTTTTATTTTGTTTTGAAAATTTCGATGTAACAACGTTTAAGTGAAAACAAAATTCTAAATTAACGAATTAAAAATTGTTATTCAATTTACGTTTAACATTTATATGAAACCGTTGAAACTTGAGAATATTGCGAAAAACGTGAATATTCTATGAATATTATAATATATACAAAAATACGATATTGTGATATACTTGTTTTTTACTATTGCACACATTAAAAAATAAAATCGCTCGTGTCCTCGGAACTTAAAAAAAAGTTAATATATTTTAAAACATAATGAAATAATATGAGATGTCTATAATCCTTTTATTTTCTCCTTCCCCCGTCCATTCGATTATCTTCATTCGTGATCATAATACAAACAATAATTATTTCCGTTCAAGACTTTTAGAATGTATTTAACATTTCAAATACATTATAATTCTTAATCAGATGTCTGGAATTATAGTATAAATCACTTCTTTTTTTTTTTTTTTTAATTTGACTAATCATTTTATAAATATTATTAACGATTTAAACCGTCGGTTACATTAATTTGATTTTTTTTTTTTTTTGTGAAACTTTAAAGGGGAAGGGAGAACATTCGTGATATGATTTTACACATTAATCATCATCTTAAATCAGTAAATTACACGATTAAACGTAATTTAAGAACGAAAATTTTTAATTATTCTGTTAATTCGCAGAGAAAGTATGGAGAGTAAAAAAAAAAAAACAAAAAAAAAAAATGTGACGAATCTGATTTATACTAATTATTATTGTTATTACCGACAACGAACACGAAAACTAACGACGTTTTCTAAATAATAAACTTTGAATATTAAAAAAAAAAAACTATAAAATCTCTGCGCGCGGCGGGTATAAGCAAATAAAGTTGAAAAACAGTAGTGAGACGATTGTGAATAAAATACGCTCTTTATAGTCTGATATTATTTATCTAAGTATAGCTAAAGGTAGCTTAGCTGGCTGTTAAAAATAATTTTTATACATCACAATGAATTCGTACTGTTTGAAAAACGCGCACTCGACGTTTTCGAGTCATTAGCCAAAAAAAAAAAAAGAAACGTTTTATTTAAAAACTGAAATCTCACGTCAATGTCAATCGGATTTAATCGAGTTATACTCGAACGTATTATTAGAAAACCGTTTTTTTTTTTCTTACATTATACACAAACATTTTTTAATTCGTCCGGTGCAAGTAATAACGATAAAGAATACTTTATTCATTTTTTTTTTTTTTTTTTTGAAAAACGCGCGTATAACCAAAATATATTCTCGACGTTTTAGGGGAAATTATATTACATAAGAAAAAAAGGGGGGAGGGATGAAAGAGAACAACCCATCGCCGAGCCAATCGAACGGACGGACGGTACACCGCGAATTCGTTTCTACAGGTGTACAAACACAACTCAGCCTCCGGGATCGATGTATAATATATTTTTCTTTCCTTCTTATCCATTTACAATATTTTGTTGATCCCAACAGACGGTTTTTTTTTTTTTTTTATTTTATTTTACACGGAGAGGTTTATGTAAAACTGGTGCTGGGGTGTACCGGTGCTGTAAGGATTCCCGAGGGAGAAACCACGCCGTTACTGACTATCGCCCGACCTCGAGCCGCCGTCCTCTCTCCCGGATATATTGCCAGTGCGTCTCTAATGGACTCGCGGTAGCGCGGGCACGAAGAAGAAACTCATGGCGCAGTCGGATATTTTAATAATTCATAAACCGCTAATGTCCAGGAACAGACCCGGCTTGAACGCGCGTTACCTCTCCGTCATAGAACACCGCAGCCACTCGCAGGATACACACGGCCACGAGGAGAAATGCGTATCGTCGGAAACTGTTATTTTATTTTTATTTATTTATTTTTTACATACGAAATAAAAACATTTGTAAAGCTCAACTACGATAATCCTATGTCCGGTAGTTCGTGTGTGTGTGTGTGTGTGTGTGTGTAGGGCTCAACGTTTTCTGTACCAGGGAAAAACTACTCGATGAGAAAGCAAGAGGAAAAAAAAAGGGCTCTTCACGACGACGCGGTAAATACTCGCTTAATCCCATACGCGTATCCCTCCCCCCCCCTATGCTTCGGATATTTCCTGCACACGATAAATCCCTCTTGACAGAGGTCTGCGTTTGGTCAAACGTGTCAATGTCAACGACGTTTCCTATATGTCGCTACAATAATCATAATAATACATATAATAACAATATATATATATATATAATATACATATATAGGAGTAAAAATCAATACGATTTATTTATTTATTTATGCGAGGTCTTTTTTTTTAAGTGCTAAAATAATTATTTTAATTCATTCTTGGGCTACGTCGCAAACGCGAATTGCTCGTATACGTCGTATAGTACGAACGATACGTGGTCGTCGTAAATTAAAATAATGGGAAAATAATTTAATGGAAATTCAAAAAAAAATAAATAGAATTTCGTTTCGAAATATTCAAACGGATTTAAGTAGAAGTGAAAAAAAAATAAATAAATAAAATAAAATGTCAAATACAAGAGGGGGATAAAAGTAGTGTTAAGTACGTAAAATTGTATAACCACACGTGTTATAACTTCCAAAAGGAAATGTCTTTCGATTTATAAAAACATAATTTCTATATGCACACACGGGCGCGAGCGAATTAATCGTTAATTGTATTTGTGTACCGTATAAACACACACAATCACCGGTAATCAATCATCGATTCTAAAAGGTACGGTGACGTCCGACAAAATATGATAAAACATAATGCCGTTGCCGGCGAGGGCAGCTAAGCGCAAAAAGTCATTAACGGCTAAAATTCGAACGTTGCCAATCGTCATTTCGAATATTTTAAACCGGATTATTTTAATCCCGAATACGGCCCGCATCATCGTCAATTTTCTAATCGATGAATACGAATAATTATTTTTATTTTTTATAATTATATTTGAAACCGTTACCGTTTTGACTAATATGTGTAAATACAGTTCAAATCCCAATGCGTAAATTCCTTCGCTGCAAATAACGAGCAAAAATGTACACCACGCCACCATAGTCGCAATTAATAAACTACCGCCATTAATTACAATTTATTTTCAATAACAGTCGAAAAAAATTAATATCACTGCGCACAAACCGTATCTATAATAATTCGTTTAAAAATCGTACCGTTGCCTATTATAATAATTTATCACCAATTACGCGTCTGGTTTTAATGTAAATTTTATTAAAACACAATTTTTCCTTACAACCTAAATCATATACAAGAATTAATAGCACTACGCGTTATTCTCGTTATACTTGTTTATTTACAAAAATATGCTTTTAGTTATTAAAAACTCGTTTCCGTAAATTGTTCGACAGTTTTATTATAAACTTTTTCAATTGGTTAATTAATCTACAAAACAATTACTAAATGATAACAAATACTACGGTATTACGGTCGGTGAATTTATCACGGGTGTAAAATTACCGTTTATGAATATTTTATTTAGTAAGTTTGACAAAACTCTCTATATCTATAAGTGACTTATATACTTGACGTTTAATCGCGTTAGTGAACACAAGATATTTCAAATTAAGAACCCTAAGGGGAAAAAAATCGGCATTTGAATTTCTCAAAAGAATTAAATTCTACTATATAATAATACACTACAGACGACGAGATGGAAAAAAAAATTTTACAAAATAATGAGTTTTTCCATATATAAATAAAGCACAATTGTTAAAAGAAAGACGACTTTCAAAGGAAAAAAAACATTTAGTTAATAATATAAAAGTTCAAATTATTTTCATTTACTTACATTTAATTACTGAACAAAAAATTCTATAAATAGTATGCAGAATTATCATCCGTCATATTATTCAGCGTTTTAACCTACTTAGCGCGGCATCATTATTGGCAATGGAATGGAAATTTAATTCTTTTCTATATTATATAGATAATAAACGATTAATATAAACTCTTACGCTTTATACTATATATAAATAAACTAGTATAGTTAATAGTTGTACTTTAAAAAAAAAAAAAAGTATAAAGTACTCGGTCCGACTCCCTCATAATTTTTAATACTCTCAATATCAGCTGAGACTACGAGTATACATGCGCGTATAAAAAAAAAAAACAAATAATATGTTATTTTTCTAATTTATTTAAAAAATTAACGCATATAAAATGAAATGTTGTCGACAATAAATATTATTTTTATACGAATGTCATAAAACAACGTAATTTAATTGCAGAGAATACTGTACAAACGAACTAACTGTATTGTACGTATCTAAGCGAAAACACTAAAAATTTAACACTCGTATACGCACAACGTCGTCATAGTTGTAATGAAAAATAAGTCATGAGCCAAACGTTCCGGAAATATAATTATCGACCTGTCCGACTGACAAGAGTTTAATCACGTCACGAACACAGTGGCAGTGAAGGAAGACCGGAGAAGTGGAAGAAAGAAGGGTTCACTTCATGCGGTAAAGAGACTAATTTCGGAGCTTTAACGCTCTTCATCACACCCCTTCAAGATTACGATGATAGAGTACAGTAATGAAATACCAAAAATGACACACACACACACACACAAACGCTCAGACAGATTCGTTCTTGTATTACAAAAGAAATAAAATGCGTACGAAACACGCGTCTTTCCTTCGGCGAGCATTGTCAACAAAAAAAAAAAAAGTATTAAAAATATGTAATCTCTTTTAACATTATATACATATATGATAAAAATATTTTTTCATCGGTCGTAGCAATATCAAAATTATTCCGAATAGTTTAATGTATGAAAAAAAAACGAGAGAGAGAGAGAGAGAGACGTTGAAACCAAAATATTTAAAAGTTTATAGGATATTAGAGAGTTATAATTAATAATACGTTTGAGATTAATATTGTATTGAAATTAATGTCTAAAATCGTTTTCCGAAATTCGTTGTAAGAAAAAAATGTTCATGGGTGTATATGAAATAAGAAAACATAGAAATTTAACTAAATAAAACAGCTTAATATGATTGAATAAAACGAAGGAAAAAATGTAAAAAGTGATTTAGGTATTACTTCTAAATTATAATTAAAATAATAATAATAATAAATATAACGTTATATATTAAACACGGTAATTTTAAATGCACTACGAACATACATCGACTATATAATAGACGTAGTAAATTAATTCGTATATTATAGTTCAAGTACACGACGCATTGTGTACTTTTCTAAAATATTCTCATCTATACAGTAGTTTCTATACAGCTTAATTATATATATATATTATGTAAACTATAATGTTTTTGTGAAAAGATACGAGAAAAGTACTCTACAATAATATATAAACCTGATATACATGTCTTTTATAAAACAAATTATTATAACATTCAGAAAATGAACAATAAGCATTTAAAAAAATACATATTATATACCATTATTTTATAATAAACGTATATTCGATATGAAAATTGTATTTAGAAAATCTTCGTAAATCATCTATGAACACTGAAAATGTTATAATAACGTTGATTGTCTGACAAATAATAAAAGTTTTAATTTTTTTTTTTTTTTTATAGAAAACTTAAATTGAAATGTTTAATTTATATACACTTTGGAAGTATTAAAAAATATAAAACAACGCTTTATCTAAAATCATTGTGTAAATAAATTATAATTACGCAATATCTATTAGGTCGTTATTAAAATAATTACTAGAATTAAAATATTATCATGATTTTTTTCCAATTCAAAACAACGCTGCTACAATTTCAATTGACAATAATTAATCGTATTCAAGGAATTCAGCGATTGTGCGCAGGTACAAAACGACGTCTACCACATTTGAAACAAACGATAAACTGCAGACGATAATAAGTAGAAGATCCGAAACGACTGACGACGTGTAGGCGACGCGTATACGTTTTTTTTATTACGTACGCCGATAGTCATATTAATACGTCGACGGTACCAGTTAATAATATGTGATGAAAACAAATATCATATAGAAAAAGAAAAACGGTCTAAAACACGAATCGCGTGTATTTTTTCTTTTTCTTTTTTTTCTCGTATACACACGAAACAAGAATATTCCGGCAAACAACAACCGATTTTCAACTTTTTGCCCATTTCTGTTCCGCGGAGGAATGCCGCCCGCCCGCCGGCCGGCCGCAGTCTGACGTTTATCCGAAGCTTGAGGGAAGAGCAAAGTTTCCTCGTGGGTGATCGAAAACCGGGAAACTTGGCTATACAGGAGGGACGAGAGGAGGGACGAGAGGAGGGCCTGGAGTTAATTATGCATGCCGGACAAATGGAAATGCCCTGTTGAAAGTTGGCATATATACATACGAGCTGTACGTACGCGTTTACCGTGGCGCGAGGAGAGGGCGCGACAGAGATAATACAAGACCGAGAGGAGAAGGAAATAAACCCAAAGAGGGGATTGAAAGAGTGTATACGGTTATGTACGTGTACTATATGGATTACAGATGACGGCGGTATGCGCGTGATCGATCGTACAGGCCAATTTCCCATTCCAGAGACTCGGCACAACTATTTAAAGCCAAAAAGTTCAGTCACACTCCGACAGAATTCAGACGCAAACATCAATAAGAAGAAAAAAAAACCACAACGGATTGATGATATAAAATAGTGGCGGATTTTTTTAACCATTAAAAAAAAAAAAAAATATATATATATATATACGAATTACGTCGTACTGGGGGGAACAGAAAACAACTGATTATTATTACATTAATTCGAATTCGAGTCGAAAATTCTATCCGCAAAAGTTAAAACGCACGACGTTTTATTTTTAAACAATAACGCGAAAAAATATATATATGTTTTACGATGAAGAAGAAAAAATTAGTTTTTAATCGGTTACCGAACAACACGCGTTCGTTTACGCGAAGTTATGAAAATAGAATTTCACTCATCGCCATTATCAAAAAATTATATTTATACATTTGTAAACCCGTGTTTATTTTTAAGTTATAACATTATACACTATGATTTTATAAATTCATAGAAATAAGAAAAAAAGAATAGAATTTGAAATTAATATATTATAATATCACTACTGCAGTGCGACCAGCGAAATTAGACGGACGACTGTCGCGCCCCCGGTGGTGCCACGAAATCACAAAACCAGGGGTTCTACGTGTCTATGTGTATATTTTATACAATTGGCGTGGATTTTATGTAACTACGCGTATATTTTTCATACCGTGATATGTATTAATTTGTATTTAAAAAAAAAATGTTTAGTGGGTACAAGCATATTATATAAAATTTGTGTTTACCCAATAGCGAGCATATAACAGAGGTATAAACTATTGATTTCAAAATTATATTTGACGGGAAAACAGTTTATGTAGCCCTGCCGAAAAACCGCTACTGGTTTTGGATTCTAATTTCACTATAATAAAAACTTCTTTGAAAATAATTTGATTTCTTTTTTTATCATTTCGATACAACTGTGCCTATACGTATGTGAATAACTAAAATATTTAATACATATGTACAATATATACAATAGTGTATATGTACACTTAAATATACAAAGCCAAAGAAATTTTTTTCCATATCATTTTTATTCTTTATTTATTATTATTTGTTTTCATTAATTTATTAAACTATTTAATAACGATAACGAACAATTAATATTTATAGAACATAATCTAACCTAAAAAAAAACTATAAATACTTATATATTTTCTACTACGCGAATATAAAAAAAAAGTGTACCCGTGTGCAGTGTTGTATTTTGAAAACACATTTATATCTCCACATCAGTGGCGAACGGGGAGGTATTTTTCAAGGAGGGTGTCATAATATACATGAATTGATGACTTTTTTTTTTGCTAATCATTCTAAAAAATCTCCTCCTCCGCTATGTCACAATCAATATAATCAATAAAAATAAAATAAAAGATAATGATAATAATAGTTTATCAAGAAAATTTCCTTATACATATGTAGTCAACGTTTCATAATTCGAAAAGATACTTTAAAGTATTTAAGTGTGAGGGGTGTGTCATAACTCTCTGACACCTTCCTGCTCCGTCATAAATATAAGATCTTTCTTATAAAACCGTGTCGAAAATAATATTAATAATTTCTCGTCAGTTCGAAATTACGTCATACGAACAATTGAAATCCCATAAGTGAATACAATACAATATTACATTTTTCCGATTCGTTTAAATTCGTTACAAATATATTTTACATAAAATTTCGCGATCGAACCGAGCTATAAACTACTACTACTATTATTATACAATTATATGTACATATTTTAAAATCGTACAACAACGCATGTTTATACAGTCGCCGAATATATAATGTATATTAAAATTTATACGTTTCGGAAACGAAATCGTACAATTCGTATAATTATGTAAATCTATCGCGTAGAACCCAATAAAAAATGCAGCGGCGCACACGTTGAAAAATAGACGATATTACACCGTTAACGAGCGAAATTGTGATGAGCGGACATTTGTACACAAGCGTCGTGTAACCGAACTGCGGTGTAGAGACATCGTTGACGGTAAATGTGGCAGTGAAACGCCCCCGCATTTTGACCACACGCGCACACTGTTCTCCGCGCAATCGACGCGTTTCACACGACAGACAATACACTAAATTAGAACGACAAAAGACAAAATGACCCGATGTACGTTATTATAATAGGGTTTTTTTTTTTTTAAGTCCATTATAATACGGTTACTGATTCCGCTCTGCGGTACAATGAAGCTCTCAAGTCGGTTAATGTCAAAACGATGTACTATCAAATTTAACATATACAGACGCGGCGTGTATGAACGTCGCGAACGAGCTAGATCGATTGGAATGTTTCCAAGCCGAAATACTAACAAATTCGCAGCAAAAAAAAAAACAGAATTTGTTTTCCCGGTAGGATTTCGTGTGCACTCTATTATAATTACCACGAACAGAAATTGTACCGCGCAGTCAATTATTAATGATTCGCAAACGCGCATACACACTCAAAGGGCTAAAAAACCAGTATATATGTAATGAAGAGGAAATATTTCGTGTCCGTAATGTACACACGCTCGAAATCTATCGTCTTTACACGAAAAACTATGTGAACGAAATAGATTTTAGATGTTAATCTATTATTATGCAGGCCGAATAATTCTTTTATCGTCCGTCAACGCAGAGATTGTAAAATAACCGAAGCAGCCGGCTCGTATCCAAAGGAGTAGGTTTAATATTTCAGAAGGACGACGAAGCATGACGAAAGACGAAGTTCTCCCATACTATTATTATATTAATATTATACACCGTGACGATGAGCGTGTGTTTTATAAATCACAGCATTTCGCCTGCAGCTTTCACCGCCGCCCGCTCTAAAACCTTCCCTGTGGCCACAAGATACCGAGAAATTAACGGAAATGGAATTTATATGAGAAACATTTACTTCGCGCAAACGTCACGCGGGACTATTTTACCGGACGAGGAGGAGAGAAAAGGGCGCACGGTACCAGAGTACCTCACGGGATGAGAGGGTTTTTGTCCTTCTTAAGACTCCTTAATCCTAATGGGTTTCGCAAATGAAAACGGAACGGTTTTCTCGTCGGTGTTGCGGCAGAGAGTCGTCGTGAAAGGGGAACGAACGAACGAACGAATGAATGGGGAAAAAAAAGAAAGGTTATGGCGATAAATTAATGCCGTTCATAAAAAAAAAAAAATATATATATATACACGAAAAGTATGTACGCAAAACGGCGAATGAAAAAAAAAAAGCGTATACAATTTTCTGGAAACGCGGAGGAAACTTTACGATTTTCAATTCGACGGCGTTCGGAATTTTGTTTGAGAAAAAAAATAAAAACACGCACACGAACTTATTTCAAAAACGGAAAAACATTCCGATACTTACGGCGAAGGTTTTTCGCCAACCCGCAACAATATTAATATACTAAAGCGTATTTATTTCTCAAGTTCATTACTTATTCCAATCTAAAAACACATCCTCCACCCATTTTGTAGATTAGTCGTCGTTATTATAATGTGCGCGGAGCGCCGGGCCACAAATCCTTTCGTAAGCCGCCTGCCTATACGATATTATATACATTTCAAAATTAATTTGACCCGTGTGTCCTTTGAATCTGAAATTATGTTTTCGTCCCGTCATCCGGACTCTGCGAATAAACGTATACTTTATGAATGTTTAAGCTTTTGCCCCGGCATTCCGCGGCGTAAACCGCACAACAAATCCTAACCGCGTCGACGTACAGAAAAAGCACAACCGATTTTGATTTTATAGACAATTATAAATATTAAACCGCTAATACAGACGTCGTAATATATTGTAAAAAACGACGACGACGACGTAGTACTTACACTATTGACGAATTACGTATATTGGAACACTCGTCGTCGTTTTGCGGATGATTTTAACAACGTGTGCGGCGATTTAATTCAGCGGCGTATTTATGATTTCATCAAGAGACAGGGGGGACATGTATTTGAAAAATACAGTTCGTTGAGGGCTTCGCTCCTTCGCCCTCTCCCATCACCACATTTTTAAAAAATATCGCTGTTAATATTATTATTACACACACACACAAATTGATTAAACTCGTTACTTTTTCCAAACGAATAACAGTGACGAATAAAGCGTGTAATTGACGTATTTCCTCTATTACAACATCAGGCCACGTATACAAATCCCACACCTCTATTGGCTATTGTAAATAAGAATATCGGAAGTAAAAAAAAACTCTCAACGAGGGAATCTATCCCCCATATCATCCTCTCCTCTTCCCCTCCGCAAATACGCCGCTGATTTAATTAAGATTGCGTTCGCGAATCGGAAGTTCTTCCGATCCGGTACGGAGCAGCCGAAAAGTTTTTACCACCCCGCATATCACGGCATGCGCGCACCACTCACTATCGGACTGCTCAAAACTCACCTACCACTACATACTCTCTGCATAAAACGAACTTAAAATCCCATACACGAAACGATAACGCGATATCGCGATTGACGACAAAACGACTATGCGACTTTTCCCGTTTTAACGAACTCGCCGCCGCCGCGCGAACCAATCAAATTTAAACCAGAATTATATCGTTTATATAATGCGCGGCGTTAGTTTTGTGATTTTTTTTTTTTTTTTTAATAATAATTCTCGTCACTTCAACGTGAATAAAACGTAAGCGATCTTCCGACGCGTATCAAAATTATACGTTATAATTATAAATGTGTAATAATGAAAAAGCGATTTAATATATTGCGATCGAAAAAGCAAAAAAAAAAAAAAAAATTAAAATGAATCGAATAATATTTCAAAACATATATATATATGGATAAAAAAAAAAGTAATATTAGTATCAGACTGAATACAATTCGAACTCGTTTAACAGCGATTCGTAACTATTATAGTATAATTTTTTGCACGTACTTGATCGCCGGATTACCGTCGATTGTGCAAACGGCATAACAAACTGTTAACAACTTAAAAACGATACGTATAAAAACGAAATCGCGTAAAACGAATACCACCGATCAGTTTTAATATTATATCCGTTTCGTTTCGCCGTGATTTTGTAAAATACACAATATATTATAACGAATATCGTATAAGTAGAATTTGACGGCGACCCGTATATGATATGCAGTAAAACGCGTTTAAAACACTGCATAATATAATCGACATCAAATCGTTATAATATAAGTGGCCATTAATGCCAATCCGTTAAACGTCAGCGCCCTTAATTTAACTCATTAATAACGCCCGCCGACCAATATAATGAGACCTCTTGTTTTCGCTATAACTTTACACCGCCCATTAATTACAAAACACTACGTCTGGTATCGGCTTCGTCAAAAAAAAAAACAATTTATCATCTGTAATAGGTGTTACGCGCGCGTATACCGAATACACGTATATGATATACATTTAATTTCCCGAATTTTTATATTATACGATAATATTTGAAACCACTAATAGCAATAAAACAGTAATTGGCAATTCCGCCGCGATATAAATTAAAAATATTAATATAAATATACTTGTGCGCGTACACATCGACTGTTTTTTTTTTTTTTTATTACGCCCTAAAATTCCAGTAATATTAATCGAGTTTATTTTTACCTAAAAATAACGAACTTAATAGTTAAACGAAATTAAAAAAATTCATACAAAAACTTTTTTGTACCCCAGAAAGATAATTGAGTTTTAGGTACATATATATATATATATATATATATTTGAAATAAACTCGATTCGTAAAAGTAACGAAAACACAATTTAACCGTAAGATCTTTTTACAGTAAAAACTAAAAAAAAAAAAAATAGCGTTTTTCTGTAAACGTTTATGTCGTCTATTTAAAACAAAAACGTCTGAATGGAACGCATTAAAAACAAATGTCAAAAAATTAAATCTCGTAAACATGAAACTTAAATCGAATCACGTCTTTACGTTATATTTTAGTAAAGCTGTGCGAATGACGTCACATTTCTTATTTAAATAATTGAAACAAATGGGGGGGGGGGAAAGGTAACGAAAACGAACATTCCCGTTGACGGTAAAAACATGTAAATTTTGTAAGCGACATATCCGAAACGCGTATTACATATATATATACATAATTTATTACGACAATGGGAAAAATTGAGAACTCGTTCGACTACAAAATAAAAATAATAAATAACCAAAAAAAAAAATTACTATTATAAAAAGAAGAAAAAAACCGATTAAATCATAATTCCTCGATAAACAAAAATAAATAATTAGAAAAATAAAACAGATAACGAGAAATAAGAAAAAAACAAATATTCCTCTTATTTACAAAAATAAATCACTTTTTTAACATCTACTTTTGATTGGTAATCAAAAGGAAGCGAACGCATTGCTTTAAGACGTCAGCTATTTTGTCAAAAATATTATTTACATTTAAATTATATTAAAAAAAAAAACAAAAAAAAATTCCATAAATATACGCATACTTTTTCTGTTTTTGTATTACTTCAAGTACTCAACAAGAACTGCGGCGGATTAACCGTTCCGTATATTATAAAGTTTTACATACAACATCTTGATAAGTAAAAAAATATTTACTGATGAAAAATAAATAATTCCTAACACAGCTGTGTTTATCGTATACGCCTCCAAGACATCACATAACGTATTCGAGAACGAATATTAACTAAATCACAAACGATATCATACACCACATAACTCGATTACGTGTTTTTTTTTTTTTAACTCTAAATTATCGTCAAACATTTTTTTAATGAAACCGCAATTGAAAAATCCCACAAAACGTACAGTCTGCAAACTTCTTTTTTTCCAATAATACAAAACGCAACAATGAAAACGGCGAAATATTTATAAAACGGATAATTATGACACGCACACACACGAATATACCGTATACCGACTACGCCAACGTAATATTTATAAACTGATAAACGAAGAATATATTTTATAAAAAAAAAATTACGTAACATAATATTCTAATATTAATAACATAATAAGACAATACGGCGTATTTTTTTTTTTTAACTATATAACGGGTTTTAAACACGACGAACGAATAAATCTTTGCAGAGCGAGAAAATAAATTATCTTCGACTTCGTTACACAAATGGTTTATAACCTGCCCCACTAACCCTCCATGACAACCTTCATAATCCTAGAACCAAGATTCCCACAGGGACAAGCCGGATTATCGCGCAAATTGGTTGGACCATCTAAAACACGCAGACCCTCTTGGAGGATTTACATTAAACCGTGACGACGATTGGGTGCTGCTGCCTCTCTACGTTCGCGTATTTATATGATTTGTATGACTTTACAGATATACTACTCATACAAAATATATAAATATCAAATGATCTTATTTTTGTTGAGCCGTATAAATCAATCGGAACAGAAAAATAACTAATACAATCAAACCGTAAACGACTTATAAAAATAAAGGTATTTTCTCTATACGTACGCGTATATAATATTTATGTGAAAACGATTAAAATTACATAATATTTTTGTTTTTTCTAAATGTAACTGAAAAATTATTAAATTTTCGAAGATTGTAATGGCGATTTTTAATCAACTGTTTTCTATCGAACATAACCGATTCTATATAAAACGCATTAGAGAACAAACAAGAAAAAATAATATTAATTTTGTCGTTTAAAGTATTTATTAAATTAAAAATTAAAAAAAAATATATATATATATATGTGTGTGTTTAATTAATTTTTTTTTAACAACAGTTATCATTATATATATTTCTAATTGAATTAAATCTCTTCGGATGCGAAACCGGGAAACAATATCAGTGGCACAAGTACTATATATAGGCGCACCAGTTTTCCAAAAACTTTTGATTTAATAAAACTTTTTTGAAAAAATCAAACAATGATTGCTAAATGAAATTATTTTGATAGAACGTCAATTTTTGTTTTTTTTCCCCCTTTCATATCGACAATTTAATAATAACCGTCACTGGAATAAAAAAAACGAATAAAAAACATTTTTAATAGAATTATCCTCTTGTGATTGAGACAAAATAATCATATTGAGACGTGATTGGATCGGACATATCCGTTTTCGACGATAAACACAAAAACAAATTGCTTCCAAATAATGTGTAATGTCCAAACGTAAAACAGAATAATGTTAACATTTTCACGTATAAACTAAAATAATATCCAGGAACGCACCAATGTGACGGCGTAAAAATCAATAGAAAAACATCAATTTTACATTCCCCCTATCCATAAAAAAAAAAAAAAAAAAAAACGAGAAACTAAAAATACAATTTTGACTAGTAATAAAAAGTAAATATAAAAAATATAATAATAATAAAAAGTATTTTAATATTTCATTCGTATTACAGAACATCATAACCAAACCAACACGTATGCTAGTTAGATTGCATACACAAATAATACTGTGTGACATTCCTATACCTATTCTCATGATAAATATGACCAACAGGCGATTAAATATCGCGATTGTATTTACATCGATCGGATTGTGAATGTTCTAAATCTTTACTCCTATGAATCAAAAATAATTCTTATAATATTATCCATAAATAACTATTAAATAAATTGAGGAAGGGGGGGGGTTTATTTGAGACTAGTTTGTTGGTCGTCGTCGGTGTCTTCAAAATGGCACGACTCGCGAGTAAAAAATTTATAAATTTTAAATTAGAAACGACGTACTTAAAACACCAACTGTCACGCCCGGTAACAATTTGGTTTAGAAAATCTCGGTTACCGTTAATATTTTCAAGAAATTCGTTGCGACAATCGATCCTCCGTTGTTTTTACACCGGAACGATGTTCTTGCGTGCGGGTACACATAAACCGCACGAACAAATTGTTTTCGTTTTATTTAAATTCTCTAATTGAATTATTATTTCTTTATTAACACGGGCGTGTGGTAGTAATTCGGCGAGCATATACGAACCAGTGATTTTCCGGTCTCCGTTCACCAAAATTGGAAATTATTAGTTAATGTTTTCTTCGCGTACCGACTCCCCCTGGCCTTTGATCGTCGTCATCCACAATATTGATTGTCGACTTTTATGAAAACCCGTGTACGAGATAAACAATCATCTCCACAAACTTTTTCTTCCATATCGTTAAAAACTTTTGCCCGATTTAAAATAACATTTTATAATAACCGCGCGTCGTTTTCCGTTTTGAAAACACTAACGACGACCAACTACTAACCTGACCGGTCTGGAATAAACTCGATTTACTCGGATAACAATTATTAGTACTGTAACAATAATTACATAGATCAATCTATCGAAAGATGAGAATTTCCTGATTCGAACGAGTGTGGATGTTTAGAAAATATGACATTCGCAAGATTCACAAATTTGTGTAAAAAAAAAAAAAAAAACGACACGAGAAATAAAACACGATTACAAATTGTACATTTTGGTTGAATCCATTTAAAACATCGCCGAATTTGACCTGTAAAAAAAAAATAAATACAATAAGCCACCACCACCGTTGATTCCCGCCGACATTGTTTTTTTTTTTTTTTGATTAATCGACGAAAATTCACTTTCACGCGTAGGGTGCGATAATTAAGCGACGAATTATTGACGGAATAACAACACACTGATTGAATTCCAGTAACAGGTGAACGCAATAATGAACGCGACTTTAAACAACCGAAACTATTCATATTAAACGAACCACAATAAATCGATCGGCTATTATCCCGTCAGTAACAAATCAAATCGGTCTCCCAACACGACAACAACGCGAATACGATGTTAATTTTGTTTGCTATTCGACGAACAAAGATCTGCGTGAAAATTTTAATAATAATAATAATAATAAAAAAACGGAAGATATTCTCCGTCGTCAGCGCGATGAAATCCTAACCCGAATGCGTATGAAACTTTTAATTTCCGTGAAAATTCCACGTACATTGGACTCAAAGATAGTTAATTTGTCGAGACAACGAGCGCGACTTTCGGTTCTTATCGGTGTAACCCAAAACAATATTTTTTTTCGTATGCGCGCAATATAATTTCTGTTTGACGGAAACGGCGGACACCGGCGGCGCGCGCATCGCCGAGTGCCGCGGGACAATTAACGTTTTGCACGTTTCGCATTGATTTCGGCGAAAAAATAATACTTATCGAAAATACGTTTTAAATAACGAGTTTAAAAAGAGAAAAAATAGTTTTTGAGAAAAAAAATCAATAACGAGTGCAAATAAAAAAAAAATGGACCCGTAAGTTTTGTACGAAATAATAATAACAATAATGAAGACTGAAAGAAAAAACGCAAAGTCTCAAGATTTTTGTTTGTTTTTAAGCAGAATAATTTTGTTGGCGTTTTTTTGTTTTTTTTACACAGAAATATATAACAGAACTATACAGGCTCCGAGAGTAATATATATGTATGGTTTGATTTTCTTCCGTTTCCTCGTTCCCGCAATAAACACACACATATATATATATATATATACGCCAAAACGATGAATAATTCTTGACGAAAAGCTACGCGTGAGCGAGGGGTGTGTGTATGTACAGTTTTGATGAAAAGAAAACAATATAATATCCCCGAAGAACAGCCGCGCGGCACACTCGGCATAGGCTACGGCAACGTTTTTAAATATTTAACCGTCGCCAAAGGCCTGTACAGCCGGTGGTAATACAATACGCGCACTAACGGCAGCAAAACGGAGATAGAGAGAATGAGCAAATTAATAAACAGCTATGCGCACCGAGCACACACACACACACATAACGTTATATTATTATTATTATTATTATGGTACACCGCGGAAGAATTCCCAAAAGATGTTGGCGCGCAGAAACGCGTAATGCATAAATAATCGAAATACATATTAGGTACGTCGAGTCCGCGGATTCGATGTTATTTTACCAATCTACTGGATTATTATTATTATTATAAATTATATACTCGTATGTACATTAGTGCTGGGTGTAAGAGGAATGCGGAAGAAGCTGCAATAAATACAGTGAGGATTGGATACGATGGATTTGTAGTACATTGCGTTCGTAAAAAGACTGAACGAAGCCGAAAAGAAGAAAGAAAAAAAAAACGCGCGTAACGTTATCCCGTGGATTGTTTAACAACGACGATTCCGTAGTTAAAACGTTTTGATTTACTGAATCAACACTGTCGATGTCGGAATAAAAACGAAAATGATGCGGGAAATAAGATATTTTCTTAAAACAATATTGTACTTTCGACGTGAGTACGCATATAAACACGAGATAAGTACGAGATACGTAGAAAATAAAGTGTAATTGTATCGTATATCGCGTTTAAATTAAATTATAATACTCATCAACTACAAACTACACAATAATCGCGATATATTATGCAATTATATCATTTGAAAAAAACCGATTTGACAAGACAAAGCGACTTTTCTGAATTTAACAATTCAGTGTATAGAAAAATCAATAATACGTATTCGATCGACAACTGCGATTCTGCAGATATACCCTGTGCAAATCAGGTTTTCTAACAATTAAATTAGTTTTTTTCTTTTTTACGTGAGAATAGTGATAATTTTTATTTAAGTAGCGTAGAGTTAGTTAAACATAAAATATACGATTTTAATCCTTGTTTAAAAATTAAATAATAAAAAACTTCGTTGTACTTGGGGAACATAAAGCGTGGTTTCGAATAGGTCCCTACGGGTTTTCTACAAAAAAAAAAAAATAATAATAATAACACAAAACAAGTGTATATGCTAAAATTAATCGAGTTGAACTATGTCGTCATCTGTTCTTCAGTAGAGTTATTAACAAGAATGTCGAGAAATTAAAATAAACAAAACCCAAATATGCACCGATTACAGAGCAACTAAAACGATTAACAGTGAAATTATTTTTCAAAATAAATTTCGGTATACCAATAGAAGATAATAGAAATATGTAAATATAAATGTGTTTTTCGTACATTACGATTCCGTAATTATTTCAGGTTCTTACTAATGTCTTGATTCAGCTCGTTAAGCGAAGCAATTACACTATATTACACGTTTAGAGATATCATCGAAGCCTTAAAAAAAAAAAAAAAAAAGTAAATTACCATGTGAAGTCTTATTTGGACGATTTTGCAACGAATAATAGCGCGTAAATTAATTTCCTCCAAATTTCGAATGAAATCAAGAAAAACTGCGTCCATAATTATATTACGCAATATTTTGACAAATATTTTATTGATATGTTAAGACAATAACGGTGATGATTTGTTATCTCATACTATATATAAATGTACAACGTAGAAAACTTAAATTCCACATAACGAATTAGTTAGTATAGGCGTATATTTCTATTTAAATAAAGTAGGAAACGAAATATATTAATCATCAGTGTTAAAATATGCTACGCTCTATCCCGTATAGGAGATTATACTTTTTATCCGAATAATCTTATATTTGTGTGAATAAATAAAAATGGTTTTTTTTTTACGGCCGTTTGCGACTTACTGAATCCGTACCGTTCTAGAAGCATAAACTTAACGTGATGCGTTCAAAAACATCCAATAAAACGTTTCAAGAAAATAAAAACGTAAATCACGTTCAACATGTATACAATACAGACTAACTGCAGTAAAAAAAAAATAATATATTGCGCGTACCAAATTGATCTCCTCACAATTAGAATTTTGACGTTGACAGAGCCGCCATTATTTTAATTCCGAATATTATCCCGAATCCTATAATATACGTGTATAATATTCATAACTATATCTGCGCGCTCGCACACAGTGTGGGTATCATTTCGTCCAAATCGAAATTCATCTGTCCACCCCCACACCACCGATTTATTATTATAGCCGGTTAACATTTATTGCCGGGATTAAAATATATATATTCGAACAACAAACATCGTTTCCACGTTTGATTCACGTACACAAAACGGTGGTAAAACGGGGTATGTATATCGAACAAATATATATATTTATATTTACAAATTGTGTCCCAATGAATTATGTGTACAACGAATAGTAAATCATTTTTTTTTTTTTTTATTCGCAAATTATTGTAATACAAAAAACAAATATAATATTTTGAAACGAAAAATCTATATACAAATAGTTTAATTATCGTAATTGAAATAAATGTGTCGCTTTAAGTGTTTGTTTTAAGCCCGCTAATATTTCTGCAAAAATAATAGTAATTAAATATATATTATTTCAGAATTGTGTTATGAAATATTAGACGGACAAACGGTTATACACTCCGAATAACTGTCACGAGAAATTCCATTAGAGGACAAGTGGTCGAGTTTGAAACTTTAGGCACAGCATTTGTGTACGCGCGCTCACATCCATACGTATGCGTAAACGAATAACCGTTACGAATACACAATGAACTGCGGAATTCCATTACGAATGGCAAGAAGTACAACACAATAAGTGCGGAGAGGGAAAGGTAATTTTAGTAATTAGAAACCGATTTGTTTGGAGGTCTTAAATCACGAAATTTGAATAATCTCGCACGGAACGAACGTCCGTAAAAACAATAATACCGATATAAATACGAGAAAAAAATCGGTCGTGTGGAATTTTAACTAAACAATGTGTAAAAAAAAAAAAAAAAAAAGAAAAGAAATTTATTATTACGCGAATACGTTTTTTTTTTTAATTTCAACTCGCGCGGTAACGAATAATAAATTCAAATGTTAAACGATGAGCTGAATTGCACAGAAGCCACAATTAATAAAATGAAAAAAAAAAAAATGTTTAATTTCCGCCGGAAACGCCGTTAACGAAATACGATCGGATGATACAGCATTAGGTCCATTGTTATGCACATATATATATATATATGTAGAATTTATTTCCTGTACGTCTTTTCGACGAACAGCTGAAAACGTTTTCTTTAACATTATTACGCGTCTCGCGCAGTAAATCAACCGGCTGTATTGAAATATTTAACGAGAACAAAACGCACTGCTTGCACCAAAGGTCAAACAGTAAATAATTTACAAAATCCACACGACTTAGCCCGGGATCAACGAAGTCCGTTTTATTACACGAGAGTCCTATCTATACCTATTGGATTGATCGGAATTGAAAAATCAAAGGGAGAATAAAACCCCCCTCCCCCCACGATTTCTCGGCAAAACACATTCCAAAAAAACTATTTATTATTGCGCTCGTCGTCATATCGACTGCGGGCGAGTGGGTGATTTCGAGGCAACGGAAAAAAAAAAAAAAAGGAAATTATTTTCAAACGCTTATATTTCTAATCACTACGCTACCGCTGGGCATAATACGACGTCTTTTCAATTGTACACTGTCTTATAATTAGGGCTCGGATTTATATGTATTAAAAAAATCAAAATATGTAAATATATATGTAATAAAAAATCGCTTTATATGTGATAAAAAAATGAAAATATGGAATATAAAAAAATTAAAAATTGCTTTATAAATGACAAATAATGAAAATATGGAATAAAAAAAATTACAAAAAATCATTCCTGAAAAAATAAAAAATTGCTTTTTTTTGACAAACACGGTCAACTCAAAATTACACGTCTGAATAAACACTCGACTCGTACGTTAATGTAGGTATACTGACTCGCTGTCACTCAGTCAGTACTTCAAACGCAAACACGTATTAATAAATCGTTATCAATTGTTTATCGCAGTCATAAAATTCGAACCTATATCGACTGTAGATTAAGTTCAATAATTGGTATTATTTTGTTTACGTACTTTTGGAAACATGGGAAATTGTCTGTATTGAAAAATACAATCATGTATAATAAATCGTATATGAACAAATATGTAGGAAAAAATGGAATTATTGTGAAATATGTAAAAATATGTACTTATGGAGAAATATGTAAAAATATGTAAATTTAGATATAGTTCATTTCATTAAAAATCGCTTGAAACGAATTTATCACTTACCTAAATTCATTTATCACGTCACAGTAAAAATATGTAATTACATATAAATCCGAGCCCTACTTATAATATATAAAATACAATAAGTATATACGCGCGTTGAAATTTCGTTTCGTTTGATAAAAAGAAAATGATTATTATTATTTTTTTCCACATAAATTACACGTATTTTACAATTATCAATTTCCAATTATTAATACACGTAAAAACTAAATAGATATATATATATATATATATTTAATTATTAATAATGATTAATAACAATAAAAAAATGAACGAACGAAAAAAAATCGTTGAAAACTTTATAATTTCGTAATATTTTTTATTTTTTGTTTTTAAACAATAGAATTTCCGCGATTGCGTGGACAGTTTGCATAATATATTTATGCAGGGTAATCTCGCATAAGCGGACACCGTTACGGCGTCTCTTTTAATTGTAGCTATTATTTTCCAGGTTCGCGGTTACTGTATGAGAAGACCCGCTGTTTCTTTTTTTTTTTTTTTTTTCAATTAACCACGAAAAAAGGGTGGAAATAATGTTTTAAAACGAAATATATACGAAAAAAAAAGAACTTACAAAATCGTAGTCATTAATAAAATAAAATAAAAGCCCTGGAATAACAATTTTAATAGCTTTCAATTCTACGTTTCGGACGTTAAACATACGCCGTTAACGAATTATAATAATTTTGAAGACACTGTAATTTATAAACACGTTTTCCTCGAGCTCAAAACATATAATCTATTCTATTCGTTTGTGAAAATATTAATAGGCTTTTAAAAAAAAAATATATATATATATCATTCCGCGACAGATTTATATTCAAATTATTATATTACGCGTTATTCGTAAATTATGCGTCACTTTTTTTTTTTAACAATAATAATATCTAGTTTTGCCCCCGTATTAGCGACAGTCAAAATGTAGTCTTAAGTCTTAAGAATTATATCAACTGTTCATTTAAGTCGACAATAACTCAATCGAAATTGAATTATTGTTATCGTACGTGTGTAATGCATTTTATATTACACGTACGATAACAATGATTAGAGAGCAAGTATTGGAGACTACTACTATGAACCGTGTGACAAAATTTTTTTTTTTTATATACAATTCTAAATAACCCCCTTCCATATACGTGTATATGAACGTTATTAAAATACATATACTTACCGATTTTTGTAAATACAAGAATCCGTATACAATATTGAGTAATCTAAAGGAGACGATAATATAAATACAATTTTAAACCACCGTCGAAATATCATGATTACAGAATGTCTCTATTTTTATATTATGAAAAGCCCGATGGATTCTCCGATTTTATTTCGTTCCAAATGTTTCAAACGGCCATTCGGTGAATTGGAAAATTGACAAAGGTATGTGAGGTTGTGTACCTCAAAAAAAAAAAAAAAAAAAAAATGTAATTTTTGAGTATTCTCAGAAGTATTTTGTAGTGAATGACGGGAAACTATACCGAAAACCTGCGCTGGCTAACACGACAAAAGCTTTGGGTTTGATTTTTCCAGCAACAGTTTACTGCGCCGTTTTACGTTCTATTATTAAATCCAATAAAATTAAAATCTTCGGAAAATATTTATTTTATCGTACCCGGATACTATTTTCTATTTTTTTTTTTTTTTTTTTGTTAACAACACAAATTTTATAATATTACCGCTTTTCCCAATATCGTTCGACCAAATACGCATTATACAATATAGTGTGAGTTAATCGTAACAATGTTTTAATTGAACAATTTGAAAATGTTCAGTTCAATCAATACGTTCACAGTGTATTCGTTTGATGTTTGAAATCAAAGCGAAATGTAGAAGAATAAAAATGTTTTTAACAATTTTAATTCGTGTCTTTTTTTTTTTTACAATCGCTCAAAATTCGAATAATATAAAACAACAGCCGAAGTAAACTAAACACGCGCGTAACAATTTATAATAATAATAATAATAATTATAATCAAATGGTAAACGCTTTATAAATATAAAATAATAATGAAACGCATTGGCTCGTGAGCCAAGGTAAGAATGGCTTTACACTACAAGTGTCAAACACTCGAAATAAAGTCTCTATATTAATTTCGAGTCCTTCACTTTTATAATTATTTAACGGTAAAAAAAAGTTCAATTACACTTTTTTTTTTTTAAATATATCTTCTATCGCGATACCGAATTTATTTTTAATTTAATTCGAGGACTCGGTTTTGATGTACACGTATATATAAAGTACAATTTATCAAATCCTCAAAATACGAATATATATATATATATATATTTTTTTTTAGTTGTATATTCATCTAAACGCGTTTAAATAACAATCATCAGGGACGAAAAAAAATACCCCTCGATGAGGCTTTTAATAATTAAAATTTAGTAAAGACGACAAAAGACCCGAGCACTTATTATAACACCCTAGGCGTATAATGAAAAAAAAAACAAAACAAAAAATTAAAATAAAAAAAAAGCTGGAACAATTGTACTTTTTCACCCACTATTTCATCCCAGGGGTCACCTGCATCTTTTTATTTTCTCGGAATAATTATTATTATTATTTTTAAAATACAACAAAAGCTTAGTGTAGAACAAAGGAAATTTATTTCATTACACGCGCCCGTAAGTAATCCACTCGAATATACTCTATAAATATATACGAGTATAATAATATGCGTTAATAGTGAAAACTTTACTGGAGGAACACAAGTGCAATAAATTGTTAACGTTCAAATGAAACTATAAAAATAATAGATTTTATTTTTCGAAAAAATCCTTAAATAATAATATTATCGTTAGTTACGATTTAAGAAAATATCTGCCAAATTCTATAATATTTTCAGAAAACATAATTCGAATTCATATATACTTGGTGTACGGTGTATGATTAAGTAGTAAATATTTTCGTGTTTACGAGATTAAAATTGCATATTTTATTATTATTATTATTATTATTATTATTATTTTAAAAGTAATATCCGACGGTAATTTTTAATATTATAAATTTTTCCAGAAAAAAAAAACGTTCAAGTATTACATCACATTTATATTAATATAAAATATATTATAATATCGGACAAATTGTATGATGTCTCTGCTGGAATCACAATAAAATAATAAAATTATGATTTTGTAAAAACGTCTGTTAGGCGTACGTTTTTCAAGTACTTCCAACGACTTTTCGTTCCCAAACTTTTTCTCCCGTGTTAACAAAAAATTACAAAATTACATCTCTATAAGTACCATCGAATTTACAAGTAAAAAAATAAATACTTTTGTACGTAAATTATATGAACCTCCCGTTTTAAACAAAATGACTACGATAATTTTTAAAGAGTTCTTCAAATGTATTTAATTTCATGATTTTAAAAGAGCGAAAAAAAATACTATTATATACTTATATTACGAAAAACAACTTTAAAATACAAGAAGAAATAAATATTATTTTTATCCACGTATAAAATTATTTATAATATTAAAAATAGAATGAAAAAACATAACAATCTGTAGTAGAGATAGAACAATATAATTGAATCAATCTTATATTATTCATTTACTCGACATTTTAAATCAAACCTTTTAATGACTCACATATTTAAGACTGATATGATACGTTTGAATAAAATTAATAGTGCATTGTTTCTCTCTCACTCTCTCTGTCTGCCTTAAAAATAAATCTATAACGTGAATATTCATTCAAAGAAAATATTATACCACCAGATGTGCGTAATTTTTTTTTTTAATTTAAAAACCCTATTACACGTATTGTATTTATTTTAAAAATAAAAAATTTCGTATTCAAAGAACGAAATTGATTTATATTTGAAACATGTAAATCAGAGGTTATGAAGAATAAAAACAAAATGAAACGTTTCTCAGAACATTGCCTTCGACTTTGGCCAGTTTAGGTGTACGCTTTCAAGAGATAAGTTTCAAGTTTTTTAATCTCGCCGCGACCAGTTTTTACGACAGTCTCCATGCTTTTAATAATGACACGCAGTATTTTCTTTCATCCTTTTCTCCCCGTGTCTTCGAGAACTTCTTGTACGTAGCACATAACTTATTGTAAGAGCATTTTTTTCTCCTTACTTTTATTGTTTTCCTCTCCCCGTACAACACTGCTGCTGTTTATCATAATATCATCGTAAAAACCGGCGGCAATGTACAGTGACAGTTTTTTTCAATCTCTTATGAAACTTTCGAAACTCAAAGGTGTTGTGGTGGTAGTGACCAATGAGCTCTTTTACTATACTGAACGTCTGCTGTAGCGGAGCGAGCACACGCGGTATATTGTGTGCAACGTCGGATTGTTTACGAGTTTAGAAAAATCACTATTAATATTTTATTAAAAACTGTTCTTTGAACTAATAAAACGTAAACATTACTTGTTTAAAAAAAAAAAAAAATTAATGTAATTCCAATATTTCGAGTATAGCTAATGTTATAAAATACCTCAAGCATACGACATAAAACACAACCTATACATTTTTTATTTTCTTATAAAAAAAAAAAGTCTTTCTATAGAGGACATTTTTAATAACCAAATTAGCTCTAAATTTCAATAATCAAATATATAAATATAAAATATACAACAGAGTCTTAAAACCGTGCGCGTTACTTAATACTACTTAACATCGCGTTGCTTAATGAACAATAGTAACAATTGAACAATAATATAACAAACCCGTGATCATAAATTTGAAAAAGTCGCCAACTAAATATTTATATATATATAAAAGCCAAATACCACTCACGCGCTGATCGCTAGCTATCTCGAAAACTACACAACCTACGAACTTGAAATTTAGAATAGAAGTTCCTCTAATAATTTAAATGTGCAATAACAAAAACTTTAACAAATGATGCGTTTAAGTGGATTAATTAATAAAAATTAATAATTTAACCCATATCATATTCTAAAATAATGTTGTAAATATCACGCATGTTCTCTGAAACTACTCATTCGATAATCTTAACGTTTTTTTTTTTTTTTGAGGACCAGTGCATTGTAAAATCTAGTTACACTCATATGTTTTAGGTGAACGCGTGTGTTTAATTTGACGCTGACCGAGCGATCAACCATACGCGTGTTTACTATATATATTATTTTTATTATAAATAATATTGTTTTGCGTATTTCGGTAAAATAAAATTAACGTAATGATTCAACTTTCCTCGTTGTATACTCGTTTACTTTACACTTTTCACTTCTTTTTTAACTCTTACTGGTTTACTCATATTTGCACGTTTTCTCGGCTAACCGAGTTTACCGTCAGCTAAATCGTCGTAACAACAAAGCCCGGTATGACCAAGTGACTATGATGGTCAGAGCATACGATATGATATCATATTCGTTAATTTTCATTATTGCCTAACAAGCGATAACGAGTTATTTCTTGGGAAAATCGATTCGATATCGAGTACCGTAACACTATTGGCGAGAAAAACTTCAAAAAACTTTAAAAATCAATGACGTAACATAATTACCAAAACATTTGAACGCCAAAAACGTTCATTTTGTAATCGGCCATTATTTCAAAAAAAAAAAAAAAAAACAGGATGAAATGTTAAGTGCTTTATAATATTAAAATCAAACATATAACGTTTATTATAAGGCAGAAATAGTACAATTAATCAAATATCAAAAAAAAAAAAAAAAAAACCATTTTAAAATGTTTAACGGAACAAAGTTCATTGCATTTGTCAGATCTCCGTGAGACACGGCTGTGTGGCATATACACAAAATATATATTTAATTTAAAAACATCAGTCACAAAATAATGTTTTTATATGCATGTACAATATATATTATTTTTCATACGATAAACCAAAGGTAAATGTGAATCGTTAAAATATGTTTTACTTAACAAGAAAAAGAAACACGTTGAACTCGTACTGTAATAAATGTACAGAGTTTTTTGCAAGAAAATTAATTAATTAAATTATACCGCTATTAATATATTTAACAGCCGTTTATTAATTTAGATAAATGTATAGAAATGATAATTAAAATAAATTACTAAAAATATGCGTAAAGAATATACGCGTGTATGAAATGCCGCCTCCGACAGTGTTTTTTTATTTTTTACCAAAAGCCGTACATATAATACACCCGTCGCCCGTTCATAACACTCCCCCCTTCGGACGCGGTTCGAGCGGCGTATAGTGTTTTTTTTTTTTTTATTGGACCAGTCCAGCTAATAGCTGCATTAAAATATTGATGAATTATTGGAATTGCCGGAGGGTCCTCTGAAAAATGTACAAATATGTGTGTGTGTGTATACAATTTACGTCAAATAAACAAAAACACGTGGGCCAACGTAATACGATTAATTCGTGGGGCAGTCCATTATAGAAATGTTACAACAATAATAATAATAATAATAATAATAAAATATTTGTCGAATTTGAATAATTCCCCGGTACCTAACCTACGTATTATTTTGTTTTTTAATTTTTGCGCCCCCTCTGTTTTGCGCATATTGTAATCCTAAATATTTTCGCTACGTAAAGTATTTCATCGCAGACGGTCAACGCAACATTTTCTTTCTAAACGGTTCCGATGTGCTTTTTATAGTTTCAACCGCCGTCCGCTAAAACAGATATTTGTGAAATAATTCGAGAATTGTTTAATATTCGAGTATTTTCGTTTTTTTTTTTTCTTCACATACACGAAAACGGCTAAAAAAATATCCCAAAAATGTAATGTAATCTTAATGTTTATACACGTACGTTAAGTTATTAAATATTTAAATAATATTTTTAAAACGAAATATTTAAAAAAAAAAAAAAAAAAGGGTAACGAAATTCAGATTATTATAATTTATATATATATAATAAATACGATGATTATATGGATAAGTAAACGCGTACGATTAAAATGTCACGATAAAAAAAATATCATAACTGCACGATATATTTTTTTTTTTTTTAATTCTGAGCGAAACGAGGGCGAGAGGGAGATGATATATTGATTTTACAACGATGTGTTTTTTTTTTTTTGTTCGCGTCCGTAGCCAAAAATTCTACCAGAACGAATGCTCCGATCATTACAGACACGGTTTAGCGAATCGCAACGATTATAATATAGTTGTTACATTAGATAGATCATTTTTCGATATTCTCAAAAACTACGTAGATTATCGTCAGTTCTCAAAACTGTGTAATGTAAATTCGTATAGAAACTCGAAGTGTCCCGTCAAATATGTAACTTTACGCAGTTGTGTATTAAGGAAAAAATGTTTTCTTTTAATTTTGCGCTGCTTACAGCGTAATTATTATAGATTCTGAGGTATATTCAATTCACGAAAATGAATTAGTTTTTGCGATATACCACCCCGGAGGAAAACATTACAACGAATAATCGCGATCGCTTCATCCAATGCGATTTATCAAAAATGTACAACGACAACCAAATATACACTGTGAAATCTTCATATCGAATAGTAATAATTCACTTACTAGCGACACACGCCGGCGGCTCCTCGGTACCGTCATTTTTTTTTTTTTTTCACATTTGTACGCGTGCGCGTAATAACGAGAGAATAAAACAAAAAATAATAATCGATTGAAAAGTGAAGGGAAAAAAACAAAACGTGTATTTCAATCGCACCGACGCTATCCGTTACACACTATAGTAACAATCGTTTTACCTAACCGAGAAATTTATTAAAAAAAAAAGCCATTACTGTTGTTTCAAAATGCAAACGTCGATAAATACGATAAATATTCGCCCTCTCTCCCCCCACACGCGCGCATTAAGATTCCATTATTGCATGGCACACATAAGCGATGAGTTTTGAAAAATTTACCGTCTGCGCACGTTTAACGCGAACGTCGTAAACTTTTTTTTTTTTTACAACGGAACAGTCGGACTCGTCGCGAATAAAACGCTCGCACAAACCAACTGCTGCTGCTGCTGCTGCTGCTTAAACGTGCTCTTGAATAACGCTTGTATACACGCTTTTTCTAATCCGAACGGGAAAACGGTACAAAACCGCAAACAGATGATTCCGCCGCCGCCGCCGCCGCGAACACGAGTAAATATTTAACTGACAATATCATCGTCCTGTAGTCGCGCGCACGCGAAGATATATTTACCTGGAGGACATTTCCCGCCACCGTAAAAGTTAATCAACCTGCCACGTGAAATTATTATAAACTTTATGTATATAAACGGGCAGCAAGTTATGCGCCGCCGAAATTGATTAAAACTTTCGTATAAATATATATATACACACACACGCGCGCGCGCGCATAGATATATTTTTGTTTCATATACTAATTAATCGTATTGCGCGACAGGCGGGCTGGATGACGCGAAAGAGCAGAGCGGAAGAGAAAAATACGGTTAGCGGGGAATGGAGAGAATGACACCGCCGTTTTATATAACGGTCAGCCGGCCGGTGTGTGTGTGTGTGTGTACTGCAGGAAATGAAGCGAGGTAAAATAATTTTTAATTAGTACTTCCACCTCTGTATCGTTGCAGGTTGAAGGGAGATGGAGGGATATATATATATAAACGAATATAAATCAATAATAAAGTAAAAAGTGTACGCGGCCGACTCCTCGCGGTCTTTGTACACCGGAGATCGTTCACAGCTCGACGTTTTTTTTTTTTTTATTATAAATACGCCGCCAACGGTCGTTTTGAACATTTACAATAAACGACAAATACAAACGACGAGAACGCGCGTGTAAAACACGCTAAAAGATTCAATGGAAATAATATGTTACGCGCCGCGAATACGTTTATTTATTATTATTATTAATGTTTGTTTCGCCGACTCTTTTTTTTTTTTTTTTTTACAACGTTTATATTATAATTCGAATATTATTTGCAATAAAAGTCGAATCGGCGTGGGTAAAAAAGATCGAGGATGGGGTGAAGGGAGAAATACAATATTTAAATACTCTTTTATTGTATCGATCCGACGTTGCGTCGGGCTCGTGGTCAGCGCCGACGGGAGATTTTGCGGGACGGATTTTTTTTTCTCGCCGGAGCCGAAAAAAAAACAAATTTCCTTGGGCGGGCCTAGTACGATATTGTTTTTCGTTTTTATTTAAAAATGTACACGGATTAATGTAAAAACAATTTTTTTTTTCTGTTACGCATACAACAAAAACGTCAAAACTCTTCAAGTATTTGTATTTATTTTGAAAACCGATTAAAATATGAATGGGTATTACATTTAAGTTAAAAAATACAACAAATAGATTAATTAACCATAAACACGTTCGTGTGGCAGACGGTTCTACGGTTGTCGTTACTCGTTGTGTTTACATTTGAAAATACAAAATTCCGGGGCTTACGAAATGTTAAACTCCGTGTAAAACGGGGGGAAGAGCCCGGAGGAAATGTCTACGGACCAGATAAATGGAAATTTCAATATAAAATATAATTTTTTTTTTACCTATCTTAAACGATTTCCCGAAAACGAGTTTTGACCGGACTACTACACGCACGCGAATTGGTTTGGAAATGGACTGTGTCACAAAAAAAAGAAGAAGACAGCGAGTGAAACAAATTCAATTTTCTTCGCCACATAAAGCGAACACGTTTTCAATTGTTAATTGCATTTTTTCTCTATTATCACGCACTTCATAAAATATAACTTCACAACGGAAAAATATAATAATCGTGTAAATAAACATACGTAAGACACGCGAAAAATACCAAATGCCTACTTTTATCATCACAGGTATTATTAAAACACTGCAACTAAGCCGAACCCGTGTGTGGCTATTGAAAAATCATATTTTTTTCGGGTACATAATTCAATAGATATTCTCAGGCGTACAACGATTAGGCGTATCAATTCGATGATAATATTAAGATAGATATTTTCAATTATATACTTATAACAAGGAATTAAAATAAAAAAAAGAATTCGTTTCGATTATACATACACCTATCTGCGTAGAGTATAAAAACGTTTGAAATTAATAAGGCGAATGATGCGGCCGCGGCGGCGACACACCTGTAAAAGTTTTCCGAGGATGCTGTGCTATGCGTCCTATTACCGTAGAGCGTGCACGAGAAAGATTAGATGCGGAAAGGATGGACAGAACGGTTGTACCTAATTTAAATTTCAAATTAAAACTTTTTAGTCTCCCGTTCGCGCGTATAATAATAATAATAATAATAATCCGCGGTGCGTTGTGTAAGAAATTAAAGGCCGCGAAAATCAGCAGTGACGTTTACAACAGCAGCTTTTATTTGTTCGTGACTTTACCCAATTTTAAATGTCACTCATGTCACTCATATTATTGCTGAATTTTAAAATGCTTAATCAAATAATATATATTTTAGAAACTTACGGTATACATTAAAATCTCAACTCCTCTCCCCCTCCACTCTGTCGTAAGACATTTAAATACAGACATAACCTTAGATTATTATTATTATTATTTTTATATATATAAAACAATCTAGAAATAAATTTTATATAAACGAAATGATTTAATGTCACGAAATTCATCTCGTTGACAACGGGGATTGACATCTAATTGACAATATAAATAGAATAAATAAATAAAAATATTATTGTGCAACGGTGGTGTTGATCAATTTATATTGCTAATAAGTTTAACGACGCTACGATCGGCAAAAACAAATACCTTGCCTCCAGTAGTCTATTTAAAGAAAATGGTTATAATGAAAATGTTATCGATCTCACAAAAAAAGTATAATCTCATAAGAGTGAAGATCTGCAAGAAATCGGAAAGACTTACTTGAAGAATTCTACGTCATCGAGACGTATGGTTAATATTTATTATTTGTTTATATATATATAAAATAAAACGTTAATTTAAAATGGATTATTATTTTTTTGAACAGGAAAGACCTGAAAATTGTCTTGCTGGTGTTGGCGTATAGTATACCCAACAGAAACCCGAACGAGTTATTACTGAACTCTGCAATAAAAATAAGGCGTTCGGAATTTTTATTACAATTCTCTGTTTTCCAAATTCTAATAAACATCAAAATAATTACAGTTCTATTACTCGACGAGCGTTCATTTAATTTTTTTTAAAAAAAAAAAGTTTTTAAATAAAAATATTATATAAAATCATTTATAGTTGGGACGAAGTGTTTGCGTTTTAACTTCCCACACCACACCAGCGCTGCAGAGAGAGAGAGAAATTGAAAGTTTTCCATTGAACAAAACTGCAGTATTCGACCCGTTTTCGCAGTAATCAAGTCTACATCAGGCACACATAACACAATACTACACACACACACACACAATAACTAAATAAAAAATACTTTAAAAAAAAAAAACAATAATCAACGTTTTTTAATTAATATTTTTCATTATAATATATGAAACATGGATTGTGTTACGCATAATCCACTGATACAACCCGTTATTAAAACATAATATTATTAGCTATTAGTCATTACCATTGACATAATGAAAGGGTTATGTATGCTTGTGTGTATGTAGAATTGGCTATTGTGAGCATTTAATCATAACGTCGAACAGTGTTTAAATGCCATGTTTCGTGATTTGTAACTATCGGAAATCGGAAAACCGTATACACACACAAAGCTTATCTAAAACAGTTAGTGTTACTGTGTGTATCCGATGACAAATATGCCCCACAGGTATATCGTTTCGAATATTTCCCACTCATTTGTAGACAAAACATAATAATATATTATCTAGACGGGCGAAATAACGAAACACGTTTTAACTAACCCCTCCCCATCACCCTTGGTTGGAGAAATTGATTTAGAGTTGTGTTGCGTTATTAATGTTATACCGATACACGCATATAGTTAATATTATTATTATACATGTACACAACGGACAATGAATATAGTCCTACTAATATTATAATCATATACATTATGTTGAGCAAATAGACTATTGTTTTATGTACACTGCACTATTTGTATACCGTACTGAGCGAAACGAAAATCGAAATAATTATGGTACGGAACTTCGCATTAATGTTTATATTAAAAAAAAAAAACAAAAAACATACAGTCACGTGAATAAAACGTTTTTTTTTGTATATTTTTCTATTAAACTGAGGATTTTTTATTATTATACAATTATATGAAAAAAAATAACTTAAAATCGTTCTATGTTCACAAAAAAAAAAACATTTTTTTTTTTTAAACAGATATTATGGATAAATGATTTTAGGGAACGTTTGTCAATTATATTGAAATGCATAAAACATAATTCAATCGGTTACCTACAATTACAATTATATTTTTAATATTTTGTTATAATATATATATATGTATAAAAAAATGCTTTAAAAAAAAAAAATGTATCATAGAGACATCCTTCTTAACCATCTACTTACTTCAGAGTAAGTAGTCGAGTACCTCAATAACAATTATTTAAATAATAAATTGTAGACCGTAAAGTAATCAACATTAATTTTTAAAAATCTAAAAGTAAAAATAACTATAAACAAATTACTATAGTATGTTTTTAGTAATAACATCATTTTATTCTGTTAAAGAATATCTGTTTAGAAGACAATCATAATTTTTAAAATGTTTTGTAACAATGACTTTTTTGAAATTTAAAAACATTACAATTCACATTGAGTATGTTTGTAAAACTATCTACAAAATACATTTAAAAACTCGACAGATATACTAACAATCGTTGTCTTCTAATATCTAATAATGTTCGATTACTGTAATAGTGTAATATATCTAGCACTAAGATAATTAAAGCGTGTTGGTAACAAGTATCCAATTCTCAATATATTTTCACCGTACATTTCCAAAATAATTTTTACACTTAGATATATATATAATTAATTTGATTATTTTACAGGTTTTCAATTACAAAATTAGTTTCTTTAAACAACCAGTGATATTGATTCTAAGAACACAAAATCCAAAATATTAATAATAATCATACGGATAATATAAAATTATTCTTATAAATATCAAATAATTCAATTTACAATTGCCCCCATTTCATCTTACTATTTGTAAATATAATTTTGTTAGACTTGAAATTACAAGATATTTGTTTTCCTAATATAAACAACATTATACAATGCACGATATAAATATAAATCATATGCACGGCAAAATATGCCTACAACCTTTAATTTATAAACCATCACAATATGAAACTTAATTTATTAAACATTATTACTGTGACATGTTGGGAAGCAGAGATTATAGCGAAAAGCACCCCAAGTCCGTGTAATTAACTCATAAATGTATAAAATGTATGTACCATCATAACATTTGGATTCTTATGATGTTTAGTCCAATGCACCAAAAATTAAACCCAACATAATATTCTACAATGACTCGACACGGACCGTTTAATTATTATTTTATACCAACGCGACTTTTAGCATTGAGAGAGAACTATTGAATACTCCAATTATCTTGAATTTACTATTTAATACCTATATCTATAAAATTTAATACAAATAACTGTAATAATTTGTGCATTGTACGCTTCTACAATATTATATAATGAGTATAATTTATAAAGTCAGTTATTAATATGATTATTTAGATGGTATGCAACGTATAAACAAAACAAACAACAGTCATACACACTAAATACAACATTCTTTGGAGCTACTTTCATGATATTACTCGTCTACTTCAATCCATCGACCACAACAACAATTTAATTTAATAAACAAGTGTACCATATACATACCGTTTGGTATAATATATGAGCTATGCATATAATTTCACATTAATCGATGCCGACTTAAATGTTAAAAAAAAAAAAAAAAATGCTCAAATTGAAATAATTCCACGATACCGAAGAACAGTGTAATATTTAAAAAGTACGATAAAAATGGTTGATTACTCGAGAGACGAAATTCTGAAATCTCTTAATCCAACACTGAATGTTTAATACCCGACCATAAACCTTCTATACGTTAAAACTATGAATTTAAATATGTAATACATTTAGTTCAAAGTAAATTTCGGTATATTCATTTTAATTTCTATTAAATATTTACCTAACGTAGGTAAATTATTGTAAAAATATCGATTGTACAGTAAAAATGTTTCAACGCGCATACGTAAAAACTACCAAAAAAAAAAAAGAAAAGAAATCACACGATATTACAATATTATTCATTCGATATAATGTGTTTTGTCCCTTAATACTACTGTTACTACTTGATTTAAGATAATTGGTACGAGACGAAACAAACTGGAAGAGCGTTTTCATCGATTATTAACTTCAAATCGAAATACGAAATAGCGAAGGATAAGAATTGAAATCGCACTCACCGCACAGTCCTCAAATGTATTCAAGACGACAGCACGCACTAAGAGTCACAGTGGCGGGGTACCCCGAAATTATTCGTTACCGACGGATTAGCGCGCACGCAACGAAACGGACTGTGTGCGCATTCGACGCACGCCGCCGCAAAACGAGAATACACGCGACCACCTGTTTACGGAGAACGACGAGAACACGGCGGAATATACATACGCTCTTGTAAAACGAAAAAACTCAAATAATAACGAACAACGGAACAATATCTTTTACGTCAACAAGTACCCCGGTTAAACAACACGTTATTAACACACAATTTTACATTGATGATAACGTCGTGGTGTAGATAAGGTGTGATAACGCCGACGGCGCAGTGCGGCGTACACCGCGGTTGAAATACGCGGGAAAATACGCGTGGCCGTAAATATCAATTTACCAATATTTACGATCAATACGTGAATCGCGAAATGATAAACCGTCTGTCCGTCCAAACGGAAATCTGCTCTCGTAGTAACGATTTATTACGATTTTTGTACAATAACAAAAAAAAAAATGCTGATCGTCGTCTAATAAATTTGAGACGAGTCGGTCTCGTGAAGAATATTTTTCGATTCACTGGAATCACAGTGTACGGGCGAGTCCGCAACTAAATGTATGACCGACCACCAATCATATAACAATCGAATCTCCGAATAAAATTTAATTTTTTTCTTATATATATATATATATTTTATAATTCGTTTTTATAGTAATATATTAGGTAATATTATTCGTAAAAGATACGAAAAATTAACAATAAAACGGTTTATAATTCTCTGTAATAAAACGGTCTACTGCACAGTGAAATGCCGATGATTAAATAATATTAATTGTTGAAAATCTGAAAATCTTCGCCGTTTTCGTAATTCGTACGCTTTCTCGGTGGCCAATTGAGAAACGCGTATCAAAAAAAAATTTTCTCGTGTAATCATAACTCTAAGGGTGAATTAAGAATTATAACGAGCGTTTTTGACTCGTTTATACATCAACGGGGGTTGTTGCCCGGGTCCGAACGAATCAAATCATATCGCATTGAAATGCGAATCGTCGTGCTGTGAAATCGATTCGTTTTTAAGAGTCGAAAATCCCTCGTTAAAATACCTTAAATAATCTTCGAATCGTTTTGGTCACGATTTGGGGCACCGAATAAAATCCAAGTACGGTAGACCCGACTGTATTAGACTCGACGCGCAAATCCAAGTACTGAAATACGAGCGCCATCTAGTATTGTCATTTGCTTTCTCTACCGACTCATCGCTACAAAGCCGTGCGATGTGCACAACGGTGTGTATAAATGATCGGAATTTCTATTCCCATTTTAAAAAATTCACGAAATCGACCACACTGTCATTTAAATATTTAATTTATTCCACATCATAAAATTTATACGATACTTCGTATATGCATATATTATTATAATAATATTTATGTTGTGCATACAATTATACATAAGTATAGGTGAATGTCTTGTCGTGTCGTTACGGAGCTTGCCGGATCGATGTGAATTACGAGTGCGAATCGGCGGGCTAAAAAGCGTAAAACATTAATAATAATCAAATTTAATACATTAATTCGTTTCACGCGTTCCGGATGTCCCCGTAAACCATTTTCGATTAGGTTTCATTTTTCAATTACGACAGCCTAAACGTTATTGAACCACTTATTACAATCGAAAATACACGCGGGATCGCAGTGTTCGAAAAATATTATAAAATCATTAGGTACGCATACATTGAGAGGAATAAGTCGGCTGTAATATGGGTTTTTTTTTTTTTGCTTTCTCAAACCCTTACCACGTTCTTCCTAATATTATTGATGGAAAATAAAATTTTCGACAAACGCTTTTGAAACGCTTTTGAAAGATCTTCCGCGGTTATTATTATTATTATACATCATATTACTATAACGAGTTGTAAAACGTTTTCGTTTACAATACGACGGGTCCCGTTAATAATCAGCAAGGCAGGAGCGTATAGTAACCCCTAGGGGGGATAGTAGAAAAACGGCCCGTCGAATCTGTTGCCAACTTAGAATTATCGATAAATTATATGAAAATAACAAATTTTAAATAAAAAAATGTTTTATTACATTTTAGTTTTAGTTCGATTAATTTTAGTTGTCAGTAGATATAGGTACATACACAAGTATCTAGGGGGGGGGCGATCGTGTATACGCCCCTGCAGCTAGGTAAGGTGGTCGGCAACCTAACCGAACCGCTACTACCGGCGGAACACGGTAACCGCGGCACTCTGATCCGTGAACAACAATATAACGTTTACCTTAATAAAATTATTTTTACTCGATATGTGGTACAGGGGTATTTCGCGACGACGCGGAGGAATGATTGATATATTCGCATATAAAACTTCTGCGATCCATCACGACAGATTTTAAAATGTATATATACACACACGCACGTGTCATCACTCGGCGCCTGCACAAACACGCTGCGCGGGGATATAATACGGCGAACGTAATAAATATCGAAAAATATATAATATAATAATTGTATTATGAGCAGACAGAACTTTTTTTTACGGGCCGACGAAATTATTGTTTCGTATGCGCGGCGCGCGGGTAAAAAAAAAGAAACGCAATCGTTATAGTTGTTTATAACGGGATTCAAATTGGAACTGTATTCGTCGTGACTTATTTCTTTTCTCGCTTTCCTTACGCGATTCGTTTCGTTTAAAAACTTTTCAAACGTATGTAGGTACCTAAGCAGTAGAAAACTGGTGACTGCAGTTGACAGCTGAAGAACAGTAGGTACCCGCGCGATAATTGCGTGTTGCTGCATTCGGATAAGTTTTATTCAACTTTTTCCCCATTAGGGGAAGGAATCCCTCTTCACCTAATGAGGAAAAAGCGCGTCGATATAACGATGAATGGCCCTTTGAAAAATTATTCAAAACGTCGTAGTGTTATGTCATGTACAAAAAAAAAATGTGATTTTTTTTTCAGCGTGGAGCGATTTCGGACCGCTAATAGGTTGAGTTTTTTTTTATATTCTCATTGAGACTTCAGTATCGAATTTATCGATAATTTACTTGAAAATCGATTGGATTGTATTCTCTGCGCGCGAACACGTTATAATATGCACAAAACTTCCTCGTTAATTCTTTAAAATCTGAAATCATTTCGATTATCAGATTGGTTAGGTTGCGGTACGGCGGAGGAGGTAAACTAATATTTTTATAAGATAAAAACCTGATAACGTTCGCTGTTGATAACAACGTTTAAGTTAATATTTTTGTGTTGATAACAAACTTGTCTGTGATCAATGATCATATAATTTATTATAGTGTAATTAATAATAGTTAATAGTTACCTGTAGGAGTTTATACTGTTATTGCGTTAGGTTTTGATGTGTGCCATGAATATATCTACTGAAATTGAATTGGGACTGAAACGTTTATGCAATCCGGCATTGATTAATGACAAATGTTTTCAAATGTTATTACGAAAAGCCGAGAGGAGTCTGGGGACATTGTTAAACAACGACGATATTTCAGAACAAACAACAGACGATGGTAGGGGCATTAATTTATTGATTAATACGTGATTTGGCGATTTGAAGTCGAGAAGAACGTTAAACTACCTGTAGAGTATTATTCTTATTTAATTGGATTATTAGAGTCGAAATACTGGCTTTTAGTGGTCTTTATTGTTTATCCCTTTAGGACCTTATTATTTTGTTGTAATCGTATTTAGTACAGAAAAATGTTATAACAATTATTGTAATAATGTATGTGTAACAACGAATATTTGTCAAGTATTTTGACTTGTTTGTATTCCCCTAGTTTATATTTATAACATTTACTTGGGCAATTGCTTATATTTATTCGTCCGTTATCCTTATGGATAAAATTGAGACATCGTAAACCTGCAGTTATTATATGTTTGTGCAGATACTTGCAATTATATTTTAAAATAACTGTTGGTTTTCTCTTAAAAATTATTTTCGTACTATGTACTATGTACTTATGGTATAAAATACTAATAGTAAACATATTTTTGATACGCTGCGCTTTAGTTATAATTAATAAATATTGATTGCCATCCATCTTTAAATATTGTAATCCGATTTATTTCAAATAAATATAATTACATAAAAAAAAAAACTAGAGCAATACAACTGTTATATTAATCCTGGTTTTTAATTCTGTAAACAAATAATTCATTCCTTTCAATATACATACTGATGAAATTTGTGTCGTTTAGCATGAGAACGATCTCAAATAAATTATATAATCTAGAAAAATAAATTATTTAATTTTTTTAATGTTGAAATAATTACTAATAATAAATTCTTATTCATTTTAGAGTCCACTGTTACGTCTAAACAAGATATCGCTAAAGAGGCGTTCGCTTCATTGGTGACTCTGTACACGCTCGCAAGTCAACATTGTTTGGACGGTCTATCACTGAATCAAAACATGCAAACACTGATGTTGACCGATACTGATCGTTTATCAAAAATAATCAAAACTTATGAATCTGTCAGCCCGCGTCTCACACAGGTCTGCGAAATTACCAATACCTCTTTGGCTAATGTGGTCGATGTCGAATGTCACCTCAATTACTGTGTACAAGTGAGTACCTTCATCATATTTTCTACAGGTATTTTAACAGCAATTTTCGTTTAAAAAAAAAAAATCTATCGTTCACTCTATTTCTCAAAATTTATTGTCGCGTTACATACTTAGCAGCTTAAAATATGTATTATTACATAATATATATTTTTAAATTAATTAACAATTCAATGTCAGTCAATTTTATATTACTATATCTAATACTATATATATACCTATTAATTTCACCAACACTACTAATATTGTAGTAAGAATACAATCAATAAATTTTAAAATTATATATTTTATTTTTATTTTTTAGTCTAGTGTTTTCGATGACGTATCTGAATTCTTTTATCAAGTACGGCTGAAAACAATGGACAGTGGCACAATAAAGTACATTGATTTTATCTGTAATACACAACAACTTCAAGAACTTGTATTCAAGTTAAAAGATGCAGTTCGGCATTTAGAAAAAATCACTGCAGCCATTTAACATTTACAACATAATATGCCATCATCTCATTCATTCGATATCGTTTACTTGTTTCTAATTATTAAATGTTATATTCTATTACAGTCTTACAATGCATTTTAGTTATTATTTTTGAAAACTATTTGATAATGAAATAAATATAATGATGTCAAAAGACAATTTATAATTTTTCAAAAAAAAAAAAAAAAAAAAAATAGAATATAAAAATATAAACACGCATAGGGTATTTAACAAAAAAAAACAAATAAAACAAGGAAAAATATTAATAGTGTATACATAATGTATCAATTTGTTGGTAACCATTATATAACAATCATTTTTTTAACTGATTTTCAAACATTGTAGTTTTATATAATTCGTTGAATTTTTCTAAAACTATGAATGTTAAAACTGTGTGCGGACCAATTCGTGCGAAATACGGAACAATGCCTTTCCACAAATTGAAAAAACCCTCGTTCTTTACCACTTTGACCATCGCATTTATTGTACCAGTATACTCTGGTACACCGTTGATTATTTTCATGCTTTGAATTCTACAATAACACAATTAAAATAATGATCAATCAAATTTTTCATTCACGCTGTGTCTCAATTGTTCATACCTTGTTTTGGCGATATCCACTGGTAGTGACACGACGGTTGTAATCGCGCCCGAGGTCATTGATGAGGCAAAATGCAATATAATATTTTCTTCGAAATAACCTACAAAAAAAAAAAAACAATTACAACAATATTTAATCATTTCAAATGAATAAATTTCCATCAAATAATCTAAAAAATAATAAATAATGTCAATTAATAATAATAATAATAATAATAATAATAATAATAATAATAAAATGTTTATCTACCAGTTATTTTTTTTTCAAGCATTTTTCCAATAACTTAATCTACTAATATGTCATAAAAAATCGACTACATACAATTACAATGAAATAATTTTCATAATATCATTGTAACTAATATATGGTATTTTCAACAGTTCTAATTGAATTTTATATTTACGAATTCAACTATTTCAAGGATATTTTATACGCTTTTTTTTAAGTGAATTATAATTTTAATCATATTATTTAATGAAAACCATTAGTAAAAACTAAAATAAGACTTAGGACAATTTCCAGAGTAGGTAAATACAATATCTACAAATCACTATTAATAATATTATATAAGAATCAGGAAATATAATAAAACTAGTTTATCAAGGATTTATTATAACCCATATATATTGAATTCATTATGATTTATTTAATGAAAACAAACTTTATAAATTGTTTATTATCCACTCTAAGTTATATTTTATCTTAATTATTTATAATTTTATTATTAATGTAATTAATAACATTTTAATTTTTAATAATTGGCTTCAAATTAAAAAATAATATAAAAATATTCATTAAATATATAATATAATCTATATAAAAAAAAGGAATCTTACCTTCAATACTTTTTATTTATAATATAAATATTATGTCTGTTTTAACATTCTAGTGCCTAAAAATGGAAATGTGTATTTAGACTTGTTTTAACTATTAATAAATATTGATTATCTTTGAAAAACCAAAAATAACAAATACTTTTATCATTATTATTGAGCTCTTTACCAGTTTTAAGAAATTAAATAGATATTTAAAGATTTAGACACTCATACATATGAATAAATTTTATTTTATAAACGTTAGGTTTATCGATAAACCATTTAAACAGTATCATTATTTGATATACGTAAAACCAAACTATATAGATTTGACTGAATTAAGTGAAATAAAAAAAAATATATATTTATTGAAATATTCAACCGAACAAATTTTAACTCATTTACTCAGCGTATAATGGATAAATAATTCTATCTTGTATAATGTATATATATGTAGATTTTGAGAAAAATGTCAAACTAAAAACAAAACATATTATGTGACGTGTATTTAATGGATTATTAATTTAATGGGTCATATGAAAAACGAAAAATGTGTGAACAAAACTATGACTAAATACCTTAACATGCATCGTCATTATCATTAAACTAAAAATTATTAGTATTATGGAACGTTAATAAGAAATCTATCATACAATTTACGAGAAATAATTTCTTACTTGATTTATTCTAATAACTATACAATATTATTTCGAAAATATAATATTTAATTGCCTCTTTTTTTTTGTCTGGATTCAATGATTGTAATTGTTTTTTTTTTTTTTAATTTAAAACGTATTCATAACTATAGGAAATTAATAATAATAGTGTATTAATTAAAACAATGTTTTTTTATATATAATTTATATTTATATTTAATTAATACACATTTTAAACTAATAAATTATAAGGCAGCTATAAATGATTGCCTGAGAATTAAACATTTTAATTAGTACTAAGCATTCATTTTCAAATAATTATTTAATACATGCTAATAAAACTGAATGTCATAACAAGGATAAATATATAATTGAAGCCGCAATGTGTAAAATTAATTTAATTAACTTAATTAATTTTTATTATCCTGAATTTAACATTATCTATTTTATGGACACCACAGTTCTGTATGTTTTTGAGACAAACTAATTACAAATATGATTAATCAAAACAAACAGTCATAACCATTAAAACTAATTCAATATTAATTATATAAACATCAATTTTAATTTTATATTAAATTTAAACACATGTTTATAGTAAATGAGCATTTTAGTAGACACTTCCAAAAAAAAAACTCGGTAAATTAGAAGTCAAAATATTTAACACTTTATCAAATTAATTAAATACCTTAAAAATATAAATAATTTTTTGTTTCAATAAATATAAAATCTACCGGTTTAAAGTTCAATGATAAATTAATACGTTTTAATGAGTTCAACAAATAAAACGTGTATAAATATATATATATATATATATATATATTATTTTAATATCTGTCTTTAAATGCTTATTGTAATGTGCTCAGTAAATTAATTTCACTAAAGTAATTCCAGTTCAAGTTGATCAAATTCAAACTAAAAGCAAAATATGTATATGTATGAATACTGTAAATGAATTTAATGATGCTGGCAACCAAATGTAAAGAGTTTATATATGTATAAAAATATTAACTATAAATTTTATTCACTTAAGCACAGATACAACATCGGTATAGTTTTTAAATTTAAAAGAATCATTTAGCAAATAAGTCTTTCATACGTGAAATCACCGCTATATTAATGAACTATTAACAAACGACTGATAAATTATATTTTTATGATGAAAATTAAAATAACTAGATAGTGTAAGTAGTATAAATGTAATATTATAAGACGAAAGTTATGTTTTTAAATATTCCGTCTAATAGATAATAAGCTATAAATATATAAATAAAAACACAGAAACGTTTGGTTTCTCTGTTAAAAAAAAAATATGAAACTCATCGGACGTCACTCATTCTACTGAGAAGTAAAATATTACTTATCCATGATGATAGCTGTGACAGTTAACTTGTCGATGGATGAAAGATAAAAACGACATTTGCGTTTATATATAAAAATAAGAAAATCGAGTGCGTCCACGCCCAGTTCACATCAAACGAACGTGTCCTTTCCCGCAGATTTTTATATTATAACTCACCACTTTTTAAATACATCTCTTTGGCTTGAGAGTATGATGCGAGTTGAGCCATATTAACGACGGCGGCCCTTCCCATCGTAGCAACACATCCTCTCCACCACGTAGCAATACCCTCTTCTCTAGCGATTCTTGCCAAGGCGTTAAACACGCTGGTATAGCCGCGTCTTTCAGCCAACGGTAATTGTGCATCGGACGTCATTCGTATGAGCGCTACTTCGGCCGGTGTGCCTACAGCAGCACCAGTAACTCCGGACACCAAAGCCAAGCCCAATTTCACCAACAGACTTGGCGGTTTGTTGTCTTCCCTGGGAAAAAAGAAAAAAAAATAAATATCGAATGGAAGAGGGGGAAGGAAAAAAAGTGTTGTTGTGCGTATGTATAACTGTCTCTCACCCAGACATAATTGTGAACAACGAGTTGTACATGCCCAACCGTGTGGTCGAGTACGTGGCCTGTCTGAGAATGCCGGCAGTGAGTCCTGGATAAAATGCCGACACGCCTTTCTCTTTGATCATGGAACGGACAATGCCTCCCATGGACTTTTGCGCTTCTGTAGCCGTAACATCGCGTCCGGCCATTTGCATGCGATTTTTCAACACGTCCAAAGGATGTACGATGACGGTGGCCACGGTCCTGCAAAAGAAAAAGAAAAACGTTAGTCGTCGCGTAAAAGCCGTCCGTGGGGCCAACGTGTGTGTGTGTATACTTACGCGGCCATTCCGCCGTTGGCGAATTTCACGAAAGACGGTATCGCTACGGAATCGCTCATTGTGCGGTCTTTTTATCTTTTTCTTTTTGCTCTCCAAAAATTTCGGAATTATAAAGTTTTTCAGTGCCGCCGCGGGCAGGGGAGTCGAACTAGTCGAACGGTCCGGTCCGAGAACGACAATTATAATACGATTTACTGCGGTAGTGGTGTTGTTGTTGTGTCCTTCCGTCGGTCGTCGACGAATATATTATTATTATTATTAATTTGAATGCCCACCAGAGTTAAAACGTAAACATCGAACGGTGACAATGACCGCATCCATGCCGCACGATATGACACTGGTAACTGGTTGTTACACGCCGCCTCGATTAAGTTGAACATTATCGACACGGAGTGATAATTGCGCGGCGCAAACGCAGTTTTGCGATTTGCTGCGTTTCACGACTGTTGGTTGCCGTCAGTGGAGGTGGAGAGGTAACCACAATGAATTGTGTACGGTAAGGAGTAGGTGGAAGTGGTAACAGCTGACTTGAACGTCGCGCACCGCGAAACTCTGCAGTATACTGTTCTGTCGTAGGCGTCGTGCACGCGCAGTGGCGGACCCATGGGAAGAGGGGTTTGGGAAGTCAGCTGACCCAAAGTTTTTTTTTTCGGTAAAATGTGGGGGGGCCCCTCAAAATGTCAAATTACATAACATATTTTTATTTGAAAAATTTAATATATATATATATATATTGCAACTATACGTATCAAAATAAAAATAATAAATATGTATAATCCCTTCTTAAAATCTATGAATACTCGAAATTGTTTTAATAATCCAGGTAAATTTGTCAATTTAGAATACATTTTAATGTAACAAATAAAAAAAAACATTTAATTAATAGTACCTAAAGTTTGTAAGTAAGTTTTAAACTTTACTTAAAAAACAATTTAAATAGTTATAACTGTATATTAAATGTGTTGGTATGAAAATGTGATAAAAATAATGTAAATTGCTTCGAGCAACTATATAGTTGGATGGTAGCTTCTACACAGCGGCCTCTCGTAAGTGAGGCAGACCCACAGTACTAAAATTCTGGGTACGCCACTGTACACGCGCACTTAATATAGGAACACAGTGGCGTATATATGGAGGGATGGTCGTTGATATGGTTTAAACCTCCCCCCCTCCCCATTGGCGCAATATAAGAAAAAATTAAAAACCGTCCCTTTCTGGCATTTTTTTAAATTAAAATTTATTAATTGACGTCGGACTGGTGCACTGCAGGGAGTTGCGCTATGTTTATTATTTCAGGCTTAATTAAAGAAAGAAAACTTTATTTTTCAATCGTTTTGAACGAAAATCAATTTCAAAAAAAAAAAAAAACAGACTGATTTGGAGGAGGATCGAAAAACTCGATTAAATCACACTGGATATAATATAATATGGGGAAAAAAACATTTTTTTTTTTTCTGTGATTCTTTTATATTAATTTATTTATGACGTGTTTTTGCAAGCACGCTGTTGTTGCGTTTAATGACTACAATACTTTTTATAACCTCTGGCATTACAACGGTGTCACATACGACGTTAATTTTAATTTTCCCCGAATTCTTCGAGCTTAATTCCGCATCGAGTCGCAAATCGGTTCAATACGAGATTTTGTCCAGGACATCCAGAATGATACCTACATATTATTATTATTATTATTTATTAAAATAATTTTATAAATTCTAATAGTCATATGTTTTCATAGATTACACAGTATAATTTTTAATATCGTATAGGTGTCGTGTCTATAATAAAAATCGATTTTTTTTTTTTTTTTTACCTTGCGAGGTTATAATATATATATATATATATATTTTGTTTTTTAGTCATAATAAATTATTATATAAATATTAAAACGTGTTTATAAATTATAAAAACGAAAAAAACAGTTATACACTTGATTTGTATATACGCCACCTGGCACCGGCATATATACCTATGTATATTTATATAAATATAATATATACAATTATATTTTTATATATAATTAAGGCCAGGATTTAAATATAAACCGATATATTTGACGTTGAATAAATTCTGAAAATAGAAAACTCGTCATATTTTCCATATACCGTAGCTACTGCAGGTACACGCGTCATTCTAATTAAATATTATATTGTATATTGAATGTTTTTCTAACATTTCCAATTATAATGCCACAAAACGGATATTGATTACATATTATAAAATATTATGTAATAAATATATGCTTATTATAGTTGTAAACCGTTAAAAATATTCAACAAAATGTTTAAAAATTAGTATTAAAAGTATATAGCTAGTAGCTATTTATACATTAAAACGCGCTTATTATTATTTTATTTTTTAATAAAAGATTCATTTTTATAATATTTCGACTCCTCTAAATTCAACTTTTATTCATAATATCTAATTTAAAGTTAAATACCTGATATAAATATATATTAGATATTTTCACCTACGTTTTCAATCGGCGAAATCGTTTTTTAATATAGGAAAACAATTAATTTCACACGTATGCGGACGAATGAGTTTTTATTCCCATTCCGAAATTAATATATATTAATTATTATTATAAATTTTAAATTGTTTTTATTACTAATTGCTAAATCATTATATAACATATACGATACATTTTACGTATAACGTTATTAATATTTCACGAAAACGAGACGATTTCTATTTACTCAATTTGTCTGCACAATTACACGCGATTATCGGATTATTTACGATATTGCGTAACTATATACTGTTTTTGGTCTTATTTTTTCAATTTTTCGAGAAAATTGAAAAATAATATTTAATCGTGTTATATAGTATTGATATATATAAATTTAATTTATAGTCAATTTTTTCATTTTACTTATTATTTCGAATTGCGTTTTAAAATTAAATAAATTGACCACTCAACAGGTGGACGGGCGATGCTCCACCATGAATACGGCTATCGTGGATATTTATAAATTTATTTTAATTAATTAATATTTATAGTATGTCACGACATTTTTTTTAAAACCATGAAATGTATAATGTATGGACGCGTCAGTGATTTTATTATTATTTTTTTAATTTGTATTAATAACAGTACATTTTATTTATACACATTTAATTCATATAAATGGATATTTTGCGTTTTTTTTTTTAAAATAAAAATTCGTTGGCCTTGCCTATAACGAATTATATAATATTGTACAATATTATTATTTTATAGGAAGCTGCTGTTCGGTATCCCGGCATAACCCATTCAGTGTTTTAATGCGACCAAATCGTAGGTATACTAAGAAAAAATTCTATAACAATTCTCACAGTTGAGATGGGTATAATCATTATACGGAAATTAATAAGTATGTATTCAAATAATTGTCTCTATAGCAAGTAACCTACGGAGGGATATTAAAAGACGCATGTGCAAATCTTTATTCGATCGATGTCTTTCGGTCCATTTCAGAGAGAAAAATTAGACTCATACATATACGAGTATAGTCGCTTGAACTGCAAGAAATTGTCCATTTGTCAAGTGACAGCAATTTTCTCCTCGTTATTGTACCTATATATATATATTTAGTATTAATATTACAATTTTGTATTAATATTTAAAAAATCGTAATAAATCAACAATATTTGATATATATATATTATATATAACATGTGAAATGTATTTATTATTTTTTTAAGAGTTTGTCATTTCTGCACCCTACCGCATACAGATAGTTTTCAGATTATTCTTATAAAACGTTTATGCGTAAAGTACTTTTTGATAGAAAAAAAACAAACCGCTACGTTTCGATATTTTCAGTAATTTTTATATGATTCGCGTATGGACACGGAATGGGATTATTATATTATTATAATATGAATATAATATTATAATTAATTATATATATATTATCGTGTCTGCGCACTTATAGATGAGTGCCTTACATATGTGTAATTTTTATCATATACATAGGTAATCTAAATATGATATATTGCGCTGAGTCATTATTGCTTATTGTATAGCACGTAGATATTATATTTACGAATATTATTTTATTTTTCACATATAAATTGAAAAATGTAATATAAATGTTATTTTTAATTTTAGTTTCTACGTACCTATAGCTATATGTAACGAGACGGTTGAAAATATATTCGTTGTATATTATCACATGTACTTAATATATTGTATAAGAATATATACAATTATTATTATTATTATTATTATTATTTTTGACGTTTTGTACTGCTCAATTTTTTTTTTTAATTCGAAAACACCACATCACGCTTATATAATATATTGGTAACGCCGACGGCCACTAAAGATTATATTCAAACACCAGACTTACTCGATATAATCTATTTTAAAACGTTATTAAATTAAGCGTATAATTTTTCATAATTTTTTTTTTTTATGACTATTTAATCGCATTCCCAGAACAAAATATTACGTATACTATTCGAAGAAGAAGAAGAAAAAAAAGAATAATAATTTTTTTCGATTATTATCCGTATGTGATGGTAACGTATCGTGAATCTGGATAACATTATGCAGCAGGGTCTCTTCATGATTCCATCGATTCATTCAACTTGAAACAATATATTCTATTATTTGTTTGTTCACCTAATTGTGTGGTTGTGCAGTGTAGTGCTTTACAATTGATTGTTTTTCGTCTAACGCCAAATTTGCGTTGTTACAGTTATAGATGAGAGAGAGAGAGTTGATTCGTAGTGCGTATTCATTTTCACACAACTATATATTATAACGAATTTTCGATAGTTATTATTATTATTATTATTATATAGTTTCTACGTATAAACAGCGGTACGATTAAGATGTGTTTTTTTAAAAACATCGCAAAATGCTTTTATGAAATGTACAAGACGCTCTACGTCCGTATATACTATCGTATGTGTATTATTCGATAAATAACGATTGTGTTATCGACACACCAAAATATAATGAAATGTAATAGTACATCTATGTATAAACGTGCGCGCGTACAATAATTTATTGTAATGAAAATTTGACTTGAAAACTGCGTATGAGTGTGTAGATCATGAACTGAGGAGGTTATGCAAAAATCCATCAATTACCTGTATACACTGAAAGTATACCGTATTCGGAATAAGAGAATTTTGAAAATATTGTGCAAAAAGAGTGCAGATGATATTATAAAACTCGGTTTTTCTCTTTCTTTTTTTTTAATTCGACAGTTATCAAAAATTCGGTTTACTACATTTTTTTATTTTGTAAACGTTTTCTGAATTGATCGTTTGGTCGATTTTCTTCTCAAAACGTACCAATACCCGCGCAACAGCAGAATCGCGGCTACGCTACAATCCTATACACGCTCTTTTAGGTCCATTATACACTGCAGTATTTCTCAAAACCATTACTACGCGTTAGGCGTATGCTTTGAATGTCAATAATAAAATGACGTCTTATTGTCTCCGAGCTGACGTTTCCACGAGAAACGCACAAAATAATCGCAATCGAATTTATATATATATATAATATTCGATATTATACTAATAATAGAGTAGACAAAAAAAAAATGTCCGGTTACTTTCTTCTCTTTACGCATATAAATCCAGTCTGCATTTATTTGTGTTTTAATAATTAATACATTATATTCGTATTTTCTTTCGTAGCCGCGGACGGTTAACCTAAACGTCTTACACAATCTATATAAAACTAACCGATTGGTCTGTCGACAAATTTGGCATAGCTATTATGACATAGTAGACATCCGCTAACGGAGGATTTTTGAAAATTTTATCATTAAAGAAAATTAACATTTGTAATATAATAATAATAGGTTTGAAATTTGTAAAAAAAAAACACACACATAATGATTGTACTATTTGAATAATAATAATAATAATAATAATAATAATAATAATAATAATAATAATAATAATAATAATAATAATAATAATAATAATAATAATAATAATAATAATAATAATAGTAATAATAATAATAATAATATAAAATATTACATTTCACACAAGTCAAACACCTCTCATCATACCGGGCAAAAACTGCAGTTCACGGGCGAAGAAGCCGGGTCGTAATATTCGGCTATATTATATAAACGGGCGTGTGTGTTTGTGTGCTACGAAATGGGGACCTCTAAAAAAAAAAAAAAAACGTTATCCGTCAATATAAGCGTATCGCGCTCTTTGGCCTCTTATATGTGTTCGCACACTCGTATAACATGTATAATAAATAAATCGCTCATAACAAAATCATATTATGTATATCGACACGAGTTAATGTAATGTCTCCGTTGTGTAGGCAGGTACGAGAGAGAATTCTATTATAGATACGTAGCCTGGTATCATGTCTGCGTGTTAAAAGATAATATTACGATGTAAACGCGTACATATATTAATTAAAAAAAAAAATAAAAAATAAAACGAAATATAGTAAAAAAAACTATAATATAATATATATATACACGCGTAATTAATAAATTTGTAATAATAATAAAATTATTTACGCATGTTAATGAGAATTTAAATGCGATCAAGCCAAAGAGTATTACACAAAAAAAAAAAATAAATAAAAAATCATTATCGGCTGAAAAGCGACTAAATTTAAATGAACGAAATTAATTTACAATAAAAAAAACTCGCAAGAGTATATTATAATTAAAAAAAAATATATATTAATTATTATTATAGCGCGTATTTAATATTATATCTTATAGGTAAATGATAATATATTGTTTGTCGCTTTCGCATAGTAATATGAATTATTCGTGAAGAAATTACATAAACCGATATACTATTATTACGCACCGATTACGCGTTTTTTTTTTAAAGGAGTATCAATTTTATTATTATTATTATTATTATTATTATTATTATTATTATTATTATTATTATTATTATTACATAAATACTGTGAAACATTTGACTAAAACATTCGATAAAGCATGTTGTATCATCACTTGTTTTTAATAAAACGACGGGTGTTTATTGTATATCGTATATATATATATATAATATTATTATTATTATTATTATATAGTATAGATAAAGTGCGATTTTTTTTCATATATTTTTTTAATATAAGTATAAATTGAACGTTAAAAATGAAAATACACTTTCAATGACAAATAACGTTATTTTTATTCAAATACTATTGAATATATCAATTTCTAGTCCATTATGTGGTTTACCTTAAAAATAAAAAAATATATAAATATATAAAACGTTTTCATTTTTTTTTTACACATATATTTATATAGATGTGTGTATAATTTATCAATCGTCGTTAATATTACACACGGATAAAACTTATTGAAATTAATTTCAACCACTATATAATATAGGTAGGTATACATTTGTGGTTCAAGGATTTATTGATATCAATATTTTATCGAATTATTTTTAAATTGTCATCAACGGACGACGGTAGAAAATTAATAATATTGCTACGACGATTTACCTATTTTTATTTTTCAAAATTTAAGCATGTAAACATATATAAACGCACACACTTATCTAAATTAAATATGCTCGTACAATCTACACAAATGAGTCTAATTTATTAAATAAAAAGTATATACACATCAACATATTTAACGTCGTCGTCGATACAAAGACTATAAATGATTTTTTTCTCTCATTCGTCACATATTTATGTTATTCATTACATCAGTCTTACAATATTGTACTGTTTCTTTTTGAAAGTATAATATTTTAACATTATAAATTAAACAAATCCATTATTAATGCCGATATTGTTTTGTAATTGTTGGTAACTTGTGATACCTATAATATTATATTATTAAAATACTCGCTTTGTTGATGATACGGAAAATTAAAAAAGATTTTTATATTGGAACACTTGGACTTGGTATATTATACAAAATATTGAAATTACATTCGTTTTCATAATTTTTTAAAGGGCCACTTTAGCGTTCGATAAAAATTAATAAAAGGAAAGACAAAATATTAAAATTGTAGTGATATGAGACAAAAGAAAAAACAAAATTAATTTATTAATTGTTAAAAAAAAATATATATATATATATTAAAATATTTTATTTATAAAACTCATTACACCTTATCAATACTTAACAAGTAAAGTTATAATTATTATTATATAAATTATATTTAAAAATAAATTACAATCATATAACAATTTAACTATATAAAATAAATTACATTGAAATATATATATAAAAAAAATAAATGTCTATAGTGTAGGATGGTTAGTCGAGAAGTTGTCGTTTATGAATATTTTAATCACTATTAGAATCACAAAAATAAAATCCTATAAGTGTTTTATATTTATATAATTTGAAATAATAAATTTTGTTCATTAATACTCGTTAAGTATAGGTACATTTTAATTACATATTCAAAAATATGTAACCAAATTGAACACTATCACTGTGATAATAGAAACCCCTTTTCAAAATTTAAAAAATACAACATTTAAAGCGAACACATTTTATAAACACAAAAATAAATTATACATAAAAATATATATATTTATATAAGTAATCATTTTTTATCATTGACCAATTAATATTTCTGAAAATAAAAATTAATTTAATTTTAATTTCAACAAACATTTGTATACATAAAATCTGGAAAAAAAGAATATAATCTATTTAATTTTTTTTTTAACAAAAACAGAATCGTATCAAGACTTTGTTATGTAAATTTTTTTAATATAATTTTAAGTCGTTGAAAAACTTTAAGCAATAAACAACCAACAGGCAGTGGCGCCCATCCCTATTATTAGATAAATGAATAACACATTTAATTTTTTTTTTTTTTTGCTATTTATGTATCCAATAGCTCCCCCGTTTACGAAAAAAAAAATTTCTCTTGCTTTTCATCTTAGGAGGGTGAGTGGATAGATATAAGTTTATCCTACCCATTATCAAATAGTTGGGCCTCACTATCAATTGGTTAGCACGAAAAAATAGTGATGATAAATGATAATCAGTTAGCAGATGTATAAAATCATTTAACTTTAAAATTGTAAGTCGATATATTATCGTCTTTAATATAATGTCTCTTAAAACATAGTTGTTATTTATATTTTCAAGCATATTTCTTGGTTAATAAAAAAAAAACTGATCACTTTGTATAAACCACCACAAATTTTTCATTGATCTAAAATAAATACCCAATATAACAATATTATAAAAAGTAAATTGTCAATTAAATATACTATTGTTTTTTTTTCTTATAATTTTAATACAAAAAACAATAAAATCCTTTATAAAAATATTATTTTTAAGTAAATTATACATTATAATTAAAATACTAAACTGTATACACTTAATTTATACATTGCACTGTACAAACTGTGGACTATAGATGACGAATTAAATATAATTTAAATGTTACATCTTTTTCTTTTGGTTTTGAGATTTTTATCAAAATACAGTAAAATATTTGATTTATTGTAGTATCATTATTTATACTAATATGTATTTAAAAAAACCCTGTAAAATGACAACTGTGTCATATTTTATCATCAGAGCACATGTTTATTATAATAAAATCCGAACAAATAGCGTTACTAATTGATATTAATACATATCGAAATATTATGTTTAATTGAAAAATATAATTATTTTGAATTGTCACACAGTAGGTACAGTGTATGTTACCCTGTACATTTTTCACGTACATTTCAAAATATTGAGCTGCAATTATAAAAATATCACATACATAATGTGAGCAATGGGAATTAAAAAAATTATATATTAAATACTGAAGGCACATAGATATACAAATCACAATTCATAAATAAGCAAACATTTTATACAAAAATATATACCTTAATCTAGGACTAGAATTTGAAAGTTATTCGAATGTATATAAAAATATGTTTAAAAATACGTGGATCATTCTAATTTGGCTATAAATAAATGAGCAACAAATAGAAAGTTAATGACTACGCAGATATTGTTTACTACTCTATAGCAATACAATTTAATAATTCAAAATATTTACAATATTTTAAATCAAATATCATTATCATGAGCATATAGCAAATACTACTTTATCACAATAAAATTTTAGTAACTCGAAACTTAATACAAAAACCATTATAAAAGATATATTTTTTAAATGAAAATTTTAATCATTATTAAAACTGTTAGCAATTATTAGCTTTTTAAATATAATTAATTGATCAAAATCAAATTATTACGAGAATTTTCCAATTTATTACATATAACACAATTAACATTTATTTGTATGATTTTATAACTGTACACTTACAATTTACATATAACTGAATATCAATATATTATTCAGTTTCAAGTTATTAAAATTTTATTGTACTAAGATTTTTCATTTTTGTTTTCTATCATTTTCTCCTCGCCTTTATTATTATTAGTACATTCATTTTTATTAATTTTATCATCATCATCATTGTTTTTTTCTACTATCTGTTCAACTTTTTCATCTATTTTATTGGCGAGTAATTTTTGTACATCAAGAGGTTGGGCTATAGGCGCAATCACTTTCTTAGGTTGACATTGTCTGTGTTGAGTATAGAGGGGGTTAAATAGTACACTGACTGATGGTGGCAACGAATTGTGATAAGCTGATGAGGTTGGACAAAGCTCAGACATAGCTTTAAGAAAATCATTTGCACTGCCCGAATCTCCATTCACATTGTTTGGAAATGTTCCATACATAAATGGATTCAAAGGATTTGTAAATGGGTTATGATTTGTCGGTCGAACGGGTAATAAAGACAATGAATGAGCCAAAGTGTTCTTTTTAGGAGTAGGTTTTTTTGGTTTCTTAGCAGGAGAAGATGGTATAATTGGACATAACGTTTGAGGATTAATTTTCATTAAAGGCACTTCAGCTAATCTTTTTAAGCTCTCTTCTGCTTTCTCTTCATCTTTTTTATTACCGTCATCTCTTGATTTGAAAAACTTTTGACACTTTTTGTCTATACCGTTTATTTCTTTCTTTTTTGCTAAAACTGAAGTTTTTGATATACTAGGGTACCAGTGTTTTGTAGGGCATGTTAATGTTTTATACTTAGTTCCTTGTTTTTTAATTTTTTCAACAATAGTATCTAACTTTGGTCTTGGTTTCTTAATCTTTGACCCTGGATAAACTTTTAAGGTCTTTTTCTTATCATTATTACTACAGTCATCTTTTATACCTTCAGATTTAGATGGATTTTCATTTTCAATTACGTCTGTTGGTTCTATGGTAACATTAGCTTGTATCGTTTCTCTACTTTGATTGATATTTGTTACTTTCATAATACCATTTTCACTAATTTCCAATTGCACTTCTTCAGAATCAAGAATCTTGTCAATAGTCATTGGTTTTTCATCTATTTTTGGCATCACTTCTACAACATTTATTTCTGTATTCACTACATCTTTATGAAATAAATCATTTTGCTCTTTTTCTTCTTTGGGCATTTCATTATCTTTTTTAAGCTCCAATGAATTTTCTCCAAATATTGTTTCATCATTTAGAAGGGGTTCAATTTCGATTTTGAGTATTCGATAGGCTATTATAAGTGGCTCTTTCTAAAAAATTTAAATAAAAATACTTTATTAATACAAAATATGTCAATTAATCAAGTCTAATATTTACCCTTTTCCAATCAAACATATAAACAATGTCCATAAGAGTCAAATGATCATCTAATAAATAATTTTGGTAGAAAAACTCTACACGATGATTGGCTTTTATTAATTCATATTTTATGTATACCAATTTTTTTAAAATCATAATTGTCAATGATGCTGGACACCACAGATAACGTTTGAGTGCTTCTTGTATAGTCTACGAAATATAAGAAAATGTATAAATGACATTGATCGTGTTTAGAAAATTTGAAATACACATTTACTTTTTCATCATTTAATTCACTTTCGTAATAGAGGCATATACTGATTGCATCACTGGGTGCAAATATATGATAATTATCAGGTACAACACCACGACTCACCGGATCTCGAGGTATATATACTTCATTTCGACTGTAAAAGTCTCTTCTCATTAACATTTCTCCTAAGAAAACAATACAATTATTACATTAAAGCTTTAGAATAATTAAAATTGTACTTGCTTTGAAATAGACGAGGTACAAGTTTGTACACAATATTCTGTAGCGTATGGTCTGGACGAATATTGGATAAAGGTTTTGATTTGTGTACCAATACATCGCATATTGGACAATATTTGTTACGTTCAAGATACTTGACAATACAACTTCGACAAACTAAAAGAAGAAAAAGATTAATTTAACACGGTACATTAAAATATTTTATTTCATACATTTAATGGAAATGTTTTTGTAAAAAAATAAATCAGTCTTGAGTGCACATAATAAAACAGACGTATAACAAATATTGATAAAATGTGAAGAAAAAAAAATATTATAATTTATCAGGTTCAATTTATGAATTGATTTTTATACCTACCGTTTGTCAAAAATACATCATACAAAATTGCAAAAAACAATATACATTATTATATTATTTAGCTGTTAGTTATGTGGATATTACAATACAATCTAAATATAATACGATCATTATTGATAAATTATAAGTAAAGGATTTATATATGTATAAGAATAGAATAAAATATGGTAATTGCACTTAGGGCCGTAGCTACACATTTTTCCCAGGGGTGGCAAAAATGACGTTTGACAGAAAATCCAAAGTAATAAAGCTAAAAGTACCGAGTAACTTAAATATTTAAAATAAATTAAATGGGCCGGCCCTAGTTAAACCGAATATTTTATATGAAGAAATCGGGCCGGGCTGGGCTAAATATTTTATAGGAATAGATGGGCCGAACTAAATATTTTATATGAATGGACTGGGCTGGACCGGGCCGAGCCAAATATTTCACTTACCCAGACTGGGCTTAATTTTTATAAATTAATTTTGAGCGGGCCTGAGCTTAAAAGTTTAAAACTCTAATCTAACCATACGAGTACAGTAACAATAAATGATTGTTAGAGATCACTTTAGGTATTATAATATACACATGATAATAAAATCAAAATGTAAAAAATCCAAAATTTTTATTTATATAAAAACAATAAGGCAGCAGCTGTATATATGTGGGCAGGCGATATATTATAATGACTTATTAGAACCAAATAAAAATAATTTATAGCACTCAATGGATTTTATTATATTGATGCGATTGTATTGTGCCAAGTCACTCAATGTGTTTTTTACTGACCAACTATTTGTTATATATTACATATTGTCTGAGATTGGTTAAAAAAATAAAATAAAGTGTATTAATAATTTTGCCGCCCGGGGCCAAAAGACCATTCCCCCCCCCCCGATTGTGCGTTAATCGATAAATAAATCGCAAGATTTACATTTATCACGTCAGGGACTTATTAATAAAAATAACATTTTGAAATCGGCGGACAGTAAAAAAAAAAAAAAAAGTAAGAAAGTATTTACTTACACGAGTGTAAACATTCGATCACTGTGGTAGCGTCTACGAAATAACCACCGCACAGAACGCATAACAAATGTGGATTTAGGTCGGTGACCTTCGGTTTACAAGATTGCATGTTGCTCCTACCACAATCATAACGTTTTCGGAACGCTTTCGCGTCTACATTGGCGACCGACTAACGCAAAAAAACAAAAAAAAAAAAAAAAAAAAACGATTCGCATTAGTGACAATGAAGAGACAACACATTTTGTACGACGTACTCACCGCCCATCATAATAATTCGCATTGTATCCGGTCGAATTTCTGTCTTTTATGGGTCATCATCATTGCTGAAACGTCGGCGGAGAGGACGACACTGGTGTTTTTTTTTCTCGTCGAATCGGAGATTAACGTTAGAATTTCATTTTTTCTTTTTCATCAGCTTTCCGCATACAAAACCGAAATATTGTCGATTCGAATAGTAGAAAAATGATAAAAAGACAACGCAAAAAAAAAAAAAAAAAAAAAAAAACACAACGATAGACGAGAAATCGTCCGCCAAAACGTAACGCACACGACGCGAACGCGTAGTAAAAACTAAAAAACAAAAACAAGTTGTCCGTTGACAAGGCGTACGAGGCGTTAACAGAGACTTTTTATCTTTCCATGAAATTGTTTGTTTTGATGAAAAGTTCAAAAACCGCCGCCGTACACTCGCAAAATGTTATGAGAGAGAAAAAAAAATAAATAAAATACTGCGTATCCGCGAAAATTTTTTTCTCGGGTGACGGACGGCGTTAGGCTACGATCAATCGGACGGTAAACGCCATCTCGGATTGTCCTCTCCCTGTTGAGAAATTTTCTACGTTTCGAGGTTAGAAGAAGAGACACGTTCGGGTTTTTTTAATTTGTTTCATTATTCCACCGGTAGAGCGTAGCAGTGACGTTGCCATTAACAACGATATCACATTATCAAATGAGGTGGGTAAGACGTGATACGGATTTATCGAACAAGACGGAATGTGAAAATAAATTTGCCAGTGTATGGTGACGAATGACGTCGACGTTTTTGGGTCTTTTTGTGTCACTGGCGGACGGGCGATTGGTAATTTTTTTTGAAATCCCGAAAACGTTCGAACGAATTAATATGAAGTACGAGTGAGTCGTGTTACGAGTTCAAATCACGCGTTCCACGGTATGCCGTTGATTTTTAACTTATTAAATAATTGAAAAGTAGGAAGTAAAAAAAAAAAATGTTTTTTTTTTTTTTTGGTCAGAGTACTGTCGTTTGCCCTTAACTGTATTTTACCGTCTTTTTACTTTTTACTCGATTTATTAGTCATATTGACCACGGTACTCCACTTACTTTTTAAATTCTATTAAAAATATTTTTGCCGGACATTCGAATGTTTTTTTTCTTCAATTATTTAATGATTTTTAACACTATAAATCAAATATGTTTTACTCGAAATCGTCTTGTAATTACTGACCGATCCATTGTTTATTATTTTGTTATTACATCTTAAATTATTGTTGTTTAAACGATTATTTGTATTCAGTGTTTAGATTCTTCAACATGACATTGTGTTCGTCAGCACGTTTGCGTCAAAATGTCTACCTTATTATTGGCGTCACGATCGGTTTACTTTTTAGTCTGATCGTCGGCCCGTTATTGGAAACCGGCTGCTTGTTTTCGATATCAGTGCACGAGAGTAATTCAAATTCAGTTATTGTCAATGACGAATACGAACCGCATATTAATTTGGCTGGCAAACCGCAGCGCGCACAAAAAATTCCGCAAACGATATTGCGCCCGAGGTATTATTCTACAGAACTCGGCATTCGAGAGAAATTATTTGTCGGCATTTTGGCAAGTCAAGCGTCTGTAAATGGTCTAGCAGTTGCTGTTAACAAGACAGTTACGCATTGGGTCGACAAAACAATTTTTTTTGTTGATGCGGCCGGTGGCCACAAGTTAAATGTGTCGTTAATGAAAATACCGGGCATAGTCGCTTTTACGGATAGTAGAAGCATGTTGAAACCATTTCATATGGTGAAATATATTGCTGATAACTATTTAGACGAATACGAGTTTTTTATGCTGATAAAAGACAGTACGTACTTACACACAGACAAGTTGATGGACCTGGTTAAACAGATCAGTGTGACTGAAGATGTGTATGCTAGTGGAACTGTGATCAGCACCAATTACTGTTCATTGGGTTAATAACATACAATTTGTCCGACGAATACAATATTAATCTGTATCAATTTTTTTTCTTAGATGCTGGAATACTTTTGAGTAACTCGGTCATTCGTAAAATGATTCCAAATATCGATTGGTGTGTACGTAATGCTTTCTCAATTTCAGACGATGATAATATCGGTCGGTGTGTTTTACATTCGATCAATCTTCCGTGTCAAACGTCAATTCAAGTACGTAATTGGTATTAATGTAATCTATTATTTTGGATCAAATGGTTTTGTTTCTTTGAATAGGGTCATTCAATAAGTAGTTACCATTTATGGGAAGCGAACGATCTTATTCATTTACTCAATCAACCCCAACGACCAGAAAGTTTTAACCATGCATTGACAGTTTATCCAATGCCGAATGCAGAAACAATGTATAAAACTCATTTAGCGTTTTGTAAAATGGATTTAGAAAAATCTAACATGGAAATCGAAGAGTTAAGACGTTCTATTGTGGCCGAATCCGTTTTAGAGCCACCGGGTTTTAGAAAGGTAACATGGCCGGTCGGAAGTCAATCTGGCAGTACACCTTCCACTCGTTTTGATGTATTAAAATGGGAACACTTCACAGATACTCATTTATATTTGGATTCTAGATTGAGTAATATAAGACCATTGAATGAAGCAGAAAGCATTGATATACGTGTAAGAAGTTTTATTATTATTATTTTAATTAAACTCAACTAAATGTTATAATTACTAAACACATATAGAATAAATATATAATAAGAAATATTTAACTTAATTTTTATACAATTAATTAATCAAATATTATTGACTAACTGACATTTACGTCTTTAATGTAATGTTTTAGAATGTGTTGAATACTAGCATCGAATACTTGGAATTAAAATATTTAAATAATTTAAAATTTGATCGTTTGGTTAATGGGTACAAGCGATTTGATCCATCTAGAGGACTAGACTATATATTGGATTTGACTTTCAAAGATCTAACTGGAGACAAATTAATACAAAAAAGGTATATTATAATGTAAAATTTTTCTAGTATATCAATTATTTAGTGATACATACACCGATATGGTCATATGAAATAGTAAATGTGTACTAAAATAAATTTATATCATTAATTTGGATCAGATTTAAATTTTCATTAATTTAAATCAGATTTTTTTTCTTAAACTTTTAAAATTTAAATCCAATTTGTTTGTCACTGTAATTTATGCTGTCTAACTTCGAAGAAGTGGTGTAATGAAAAATTACTACACCACTTTTAAATTAATTTAAAAAATAAATCAACATGCACAGTGTACGTATAACAAAAAAATAAACTCCAATTCTGTTTGAAATATTCAAATGTAATTTTGCTCATGGCGTGTTTGTGTTTAAATTTAAACTAGAGTTGTTTAATGTTCAAAGCATTCGAAAAATTGTCTTTAATAAAAGCTTAAATTGTATAAATATTAATATGTATTTTGATTTTTAATATAATTGTTAATTCGCCTTTAGGATTGAAGTTAGCAAGTTGCTGAGTAAAGTTGAGATGTTATCGGTTCCTTATGTAACTGAAAATACTCGTGTGAATATTCTCTTGCCCGTGCGTACACATGAAAAAGAAGACGCCTTTCGATTTCTTAAACAGTACAAACAAGTTTGTATTGATAAAAAGGAAAAAACAATGCTCATGTTGGTGAGTTTAATAATTCAGTCAAACTATTAAAAAAATGTATTAAATCTGGTTTAAATATTGGATGTTTAGGTTTTATTATACGATGCTAACGATCCAGGTAAAGGTGCAGTTGATGACGTTTTTAAACAGTTAAAAGATGAGGCGATGTTATTAAGCAATGCATATAAAAAAGATGGCACCAAAGTTGCATGGTTGTCAGTGAGAATACCAAATACAGAATTGTTAGCTTTGAGGGATGCTCTGTTGGATTTTGCAATTGTAGATTTAGCGATTAGAAAGTTTCCTCCTGATGCGTTGATGATGATAGCTAGACCGAAAATGGAAGTTCGTCAAGACTATTTGAATAGAGTAAGTACTGTAATGACATAAATACACAATGTTATATAATATTTTGTGTAATAAATTAAAAATATGTTATTGTATAATACATAATAATGTGTAATAGAACTTATTGTGTATTTTATTGTTAAAGCTTTTGGATTCATTTTAAATATTTAAACAAATACTAATTTGTAGGTCAGAATGAATACTATTATGGAATGGCAGGTATTTAGCGCTTTGCCATTTTCTGAATATGATCCCAATCTCATGATGTATCCAAGACAAGCTACTCTGGACATAAACAAACATTATGGCCATTTTGATCCATTTGACTTTGATAATTTGTCATTTTACGCAAAAGACTATGTTAACAGTAAGTAATAATACGCTACCAGGGGGACAGAAATATTAACAGTTATTGGTAACTTTTTTTTTTCTTTTTAGGCAGGAAACGTGCAGAATCAGTAATTCCCATTATTCGAGCTGATCGTGATATCCGCCGTTTGGTGTCAGAGTCCACTAGTCATTCTTTAAAAATGGCTAATATGACCAATCCGTCGGTGTACTCTATGTTTGTAATGTATAGTGATTGTCATATATTCAGAGCTGTGGAATCAGGATTGCGATTACGACATAAACATAGACATTGTGAACTCTACAAAGGAACCATTGTGGATCAAATGAGTGCTGCTTTGTACGGGGATTGTGTGAGATCTAGAAATCGAAACGCCGGTTCCAAAGGACAATTGGCTAAACTGGTATTAGAATATCAAAATCAATTAAAACGATAAATTGTTTATCATGATTTATGTGCTAAACTCGCACGATTTTTCAAGACTTTAATTTTAACTATTAGTTACATATATTTTTATGCCAAAAATTTATATTTATATTATTTTATTGATGAAAATAATTGTATTTAAGTATAGTATTTACTGATGTTTCTGTTTTAGATTGATCTTATAAAGATAATTTTGTATAATAATCATAATTTATAATTATTTGTTAGAAAGTGTTAGTAGATTATTTTTATTTTGTAATGTTTTATATCATCGATTATGAAATACTACATAAAGTATTAAGATATTATGTGAATATTACTACTTATAATTTTAAGCGTTTGAGAGATATTTATTCTGTATTTTAGACCATTTTATATTAATGTTGTAACTACAAATATAAATTTTTTATTTCCAATAATGCATATTTTAATAAGAAATTTTTTGTTTTATTAATGTTTTACTACAGTGTTTATTGGTTCATTTTGAAGATAACACATAATTAAGAATTTTGAGCCCTTATTTTACAATCCAATAATATGAATAAAAAGAATAGCAAACTACGAGCTGCTGTGGATTTCTGTAACAGTGAATTATTTTATTTATAATGTTACAAATTTAATAGCAATAATAAATGGGTTTTAAACACGATCTCGTTTCGTGGTTTCAGTCACTGCGTGTATTGACATAAGTACTCGATATTATTGAATGGCGCTATACTGTACAGGCCAGAGAAAGTATCTACGCATTGATCAGGTCATAATTATTATTCAGTAAATATTATAAAATAAATGAATATGTATGTTGTGTCATATATAAAATATTTCTAATCGGTTTCCCCATCATTTAAAAATGTATTTTCCGAATACTTTTATTGCGTATTGATTGTATAGTGGTTGGACACAAACTAGACTTTGTCTCTAAGTTTTCTTTAAAACTTCCTCCACTTGAAAAACATCTATAGTCCTACGACGATGATGATGATGTTAAAACGACCATGATGCGGTGAATTTCTATGAGAACGGAATATTCAGATGGTTGTACGACAAGTGCAGCGTATTCATATTGGTGGTATTTAATTGTGTTGAAAAGTAGATTAAGGCATTCGTGTAAAAAAAATTTGACTCGATCGTATTATTTTTTATACATCAAATCGGTACTTATTTAAAAAATAATAATACACCTCGTCATATCTACAAAACACGTGTGTTTCGCATTTATCGATTGAAAGTGCGACGGCCGTTATTACGGACGTTTTGATGGTTTTTATATTTCTCGCGAATTCGAATTTGAGAAAAAAAAAATCTTATACACTACTTATACCGTAAATATAAATAATCTACTATTTTCGAGTCCGAGCGGTTAATATGATAGTTGCGTTGGCGGGGCCAGTATACGATAAGATAATTTTTTATATAATGAAACGATTGAAAAAACAACAAGAAAACGGAAGGTAATGAAAACAAACTCGTTTATCTAAAAAAAAAAAAAATAATAATAATATTTTTGTTATGTTTTTTAGTCGACAACCGCTGCTGTTACCACACTCGCTAACGGAATTATAATTACATATTATAATTCCGGCAAATTCCTATTCGACACTGTAATGCGGACCGATGTTTTTGTCACACATTACACTTACCTGATTCACACGAATAATTTATTTTAATAAATTATTTATGTAGATTACAGCTTGTATTCAGTATACATATATTATAATAATAACTAAGAAATTTCAATAACATTCGGTGAGAATTTACGATATTTTTCCGTTTATATTATTGAAACCGCGTGTAAATAAATATATACCGTGCGATCATAATAATTCTATTATCGAGTTAAACGTTTTGCGTTTAATTACCGAATCGCCTGTTTAAAACGTTATTTAATAATAAGCGAGTACAGTGGGGGGGAAATAAGAAGACCTAGCCATCCCACTCCTCGGAAGTTACATATTCGTAGTTTGTAATAATTATTATGATAAACAACAGTCGTCGAAAATGAAATATTATACTTTTCAATTTTTCACGTTAAAAAAAATTCGAATATTATTGAAGAAGGCCCGAAATTAAATCCTTGTGAATGTGCTTACAAAATTATTACGAAAAATTTTGCTTCTTCCCGAAAAAAAAAATAAATAAAATTCCAGATCCGCCACTCAAAAAGTTTAACCTCTACCTAATACCGTCCTACTTGCGTCTTAAACTAATTAATAAAATGTATTTACAAAAATATTTTTACTCCAGTGAAAACACGTATATTATATTTTAAATATATTTTTATAGCGATTAAATATAAATGTACGCGAAATGTCTTGTCTGTTTATAGGAATGTAATATAATACGCGGGGAGGTAATAACAAACGTATGATACGGTCGTAAAATAGCAGAAAACGAATACGTTGTATGTATAGTCAGGCTTAGTCAGGAATTTTGTGTGTGCGTGTTGGTTGAAATCCCGTATTATAATAAAATTAGGTGGTTCACACGTGTCAGTTAAAACGTTCTTTCATTATGACTGATTCGTCAAAACCGAACGAGTCTCGTGTGAAGAACACTCGTTTCAGCCGGACCGAATCACGGAAATCGATCTTCCGTCAAGTAGAAACTATTTCTATACTTTTGATCATTTTTTTTTTTTTTTTTTAGTGATCAGTCATGCTATACGATGAGCGTATTCATTAAGGAGGTTTTTCGTTGAATCGTAACAAATCGTTCGGTGTTCGTGTAAGTACTTATTATATCAGCAGAAACGATCGTAATAAATCAATCGTAATGGACATTTTAACTGTCGCGTAGTGAACTCAACTCTACTCAAATTTGATATATAAACAAACTCAGTGTCGTATTCGATAAAAACAACGAACAAATACTGTATACCGTTGTTTTGTAAACGTTCCTCTCGAACCTATTCTCCTGTCAGAAAATAATCGTATCTACGCCACTGCAGAATAATATAATATACATAATATTATTATGTTGTCATAGATATACATATGTATATACACAATCGTGATATTATATATTTCACATTTTTACGACAATTACAACTAATGTGGAATACAACGAAACTATTACTGAATAACTGCGATCAATGCACAGCGCAAAAAGTTAAAAACCACTGTCAATTACAGTTGTCTCTTCTGGTTATTGTGTGTATATGCCACCGAATCAAATAAATAGTCAATTATCATTAAACATACGTATACTCGGGCGCATAAATTCGATACTGTCTCGTTAACATAACGCAGCCGTTACGAATTTCAAATTCATTTAAATCTTTTGAATACCGCTATGCGCTATATAATATTATAATATAGGACCAGTGTTTTGTTTTGAAAACGATATCGGTCACCGAATTCCATATTTCAATATAATAATCGTGCGGGGAAAAGACGCGTATCAAAAAAAAAAATAATAATAATAATATTTTTATTATTTTTTTTTACTCCTCTTCCGGTGGCGGCAGATTCAGATAACCGTCTGATATCCGACGACGCAAATTATTCGGATTTATCGTATTATTATTATTATATTATCCTCTAGATTTTTCCCTTTCCCCAGGGAACGTTGTTCTTCGCAACGACATTTGTAACGCTCATTGTTGTTCATACTATTTTCACGATATAGTCGTTGCACAGTTGTCTAAGTCTAATTTTCGTTGTGTTTTTTTTTTGTCGCGTGCGTTTTTTTTTTATTTGCGACATCGTCGGCCGTACACGTACGAAATTAATTATTCGACCGGAGGCTGTACGTGGGCGCGTACGAATGGTTAAATTATTATTATTATTCGCGCTCGTCAAATCTTTTCGCCAATAAAACGATTTTTTTTTTTTTTTAAGTACTATTAAAAAATGTACGCGCGGGACACGACACCGCATTGTACGCAGTAGTGTGGACATTATTATACAATTATCGCGGACGTCGCAGCATTCAGCAGCAGAAATCACACACACTGTGCTGTCCGATCGATATAATTTTTTATTTTCAATAATTTCACGCGGCGAAAATCTCTTTGTTTCCGTGAAAATAATCTTTTGGACAACAACACTTTCGTGTTTACGTTAATATTTATTGTAGTAATTTATGCGCCGCGGTTACGAGAGAATATGTCGACTAACACCGCCGTCGCCGCTGCTTCGTTTGTCATTGTCGTACTGTACGTGCCATCTTTGCAGACGTCTCCGTATCGAATAGGATTCGACAAGTACCACGATTACAGGGAGATGACCGACTATTTGACGAACATAACGAACGAGTTTTCCAACGCGTCTTCGTTGTATTCCATTGGCGAATCGATTTTAAGTGCGTATGAAATTTAATTAAACTATTCGTATAACGCTGTATCGATTATTATTATTATTATTACTCAGTGGCGTGGATACGGGGAGTGTGCCAAGGGGTTTTCACTTCCCACTAAGCCTTCCCGTAAAATTGTTCATTTTTTTTTTTATATTATAAGAGGTGGAAATCGTATCATGTAGAGCGAACCTCGGTACGCGTATTACACGATATAATATTATTATAATTATTATAATATGAAGTTCAGAATCTTGACAGCATTACAACGCTCTCCTGTATGTGTGTACGTGAATCACGGGCGTGAACAATTTTCCTGGAGGTACACAATTCTAAAAACAGATTTAACATTGTAGTACCTACGTTGTTATTTATCCATATAACGAGTCGTGGCAGTAATAATAAAAATAATTTCATTTCTTTTCAAAGTTAAATTTTAGTCATACTACAGCGCGTTAAAATTATAAATGTTCTTGTACGAATATACAAATTATATATTAATATTTAGTTTTACTCATAATTCAAGACGACACGTACGTGGATCGTACATTGACTCGAATTCGTCGATTTATGTATTCTGGATTGATTTGTGAAGTCAATATTTTTGCTCCACAAAAAAACATCACCATATAGAATCTATTCTTTCCTGTTCCATTTCATCACTCCTTAATTTAGTTCTTACTGCAGTGGCCAAGTTTTGAAAAAGATCTCTCGCATGAACATGTTATTTTAACGGCGCGATTGTCGTAAATTGATTTAATGTTTTGTGAACACTAATATAATTTTATTTTGTCGAGTGATAAAAAAAAAAAACTCGAGGCTCAAGAAACAATATTTAACTCAGTAATCTAAACTAAGGCGGATTCGGCGGGGGTACATTTGCATACTCTGTAACCTTCTTGCGCAAGCTTATTATGATGTGAAGATAAATTACAAGATATTCGTATAGATAAATTAATACTGGATTTTTGTTCGGTATTCGATTGTAGAAAATAATTCGAAATTCTGTACGAGAAAATTCGATACAGTTTTTCTTGAGCCGAGTCAAATATTATACATGTCTCTTTAAAAATATTTTTAGTATTTTTTTTTTTTTTTTAGAAAGGACTACTCCCTACCCCTCTTAGAAAAAAAATAATCGTATCCACGCCACTGATTATTACACAATTTTTGAAAACGTACGGACTTACCTATACTTTATCGTGTTGTCCTAAAAGATCGTAAGCTATGGGTCGTTAAACTGACTACTGCTACCGACTTGCTGGGCGTGCCGAACATCAAAATCGTCGGTAATATACACGGGAACGAGCCCATAGGAAGAGAAATAATTTTACATCTGATTCAGGTAATATAATAATAATAATAATAATTATAATATCGAATATATTATCAATTGAATTTCAGACGTTCAATTCGTATCGGGAGGTGATAAATAAAACTTTGTCACTACATATAAAAACGATTTTATTTATATATATATATATTTTTTTTTAGTAATAAATTAAATAAAACAGACGTAGTACATCGAATAATGTGTAATAAGTTGCACTCGTCTGCAATAACGTAATAGAATTCGGTTATTTCGATATATTTATTAGAATTTAGGAAACGGAAAATTATTATAAAATATTCCAAACGTCTGTTTTAATTTGGAGGGTTTCGGTGAGAACTCATTCAGGCTTTATTGTGTATTCTTTTCGTCAATCGTTCAGAGCTGATAAACGCAATAAGTCTTCCGCGTTCAAAAATAATGACCGATTTTAAATCTCACTCGTAACCGTGTGTTTTATTCGAATCAAGAGAATTGGAGTAATGTGCGTGAAACTCATTAACATCAACTGACCGATGCCCAATAATATTTTTAATTGACATTTTAGTCTTGAGGGCTGAGAGGACCTCACCGGAAAAATGTCGCAGAGTATTTCAGTGTATATAAGTGAATATTTAAATTTTGATATTAAAAATAATATCGCAGTTCATGTGGGCCGCCGGATTTTATACAAATAAATGCTCGACATATCTGTGGACTCGTCAGAGACCGCGTGTACGATATTTTAAAACAATTATATTCAAATTTAAAAACAATTTTCTTATGATATTTCGAATATTATAAATTTAAAATCTAGACGGATCATTCCTGTTTGACTGGGTTCACGTTTTAATGAAATGTGTAGTAAGTACACATGCTAACAACGGTATTGTCGAAATTACAGTATTTATTGGAGAACAAATCGGGAAACAAAGCGATAAATAAACTATTGCGAACTACCGTTATTCATTTGTTGCCGAGCATGAATCCCGACGGATTTGAATTGTCTAAGCCACAGCCTTGCCCGATCGACGGAAGACGAACAGTCGGTTCCAGGTACAATCTGAAGCGTATAAATAATAATATTATATTATATGTTTGTGTTGTGTTAATACAATCGTCAGTTTTCCTATAGAGGGAACGCTCATGCTTTCGATTTGAATCGAAATTTTCCGGACGCGTTTAACCCGCACACGATACCACTACAACCCGAGACTAGAGCGATTATGGACTGGTTGAAATCCGTACCATTCGTTATGTCTTTAGGCTTACACGGTGGCGCTCTGGTAGCCAATTACCCCTACGACGATTCAGAAGATTCGTGTAAGTACGTAGCATCACACTATTATATCATATAAATATATAAGTACTGCGGTGTCGTTGAAATCGATTTCACTTTGATTTATTACAATTGTTTGAATTGTTAAAAAAAAAAAACTAAAATGCATATTAGAATTTATGTATAAAATTATAAATTTAATAATAATAAAAGGTAGCGGCTAGTTGCGGCGGATGTGTTGTGGACTTTGGTTCAAGTGAGTTACTGCGTTAGAGAGAGAGAGAGAGAGAGGGATTTAATAAATCATTGATAAATAATTGTATTCGAAAAATGATTCTGAGCTATTATGTTTTATTATATAGTATTAATGATAAATATTATTAAAATATTATAGATGTTTTGGATTACGTATATTATACACTTTAAGCACTTAAAAAATATTAGAAAAATCGTTCAAAACGAATGTGTCGTACATTTTACAGTAATTTTTTGTTGTTGTAATTTTCGGATTGTTTTCAATGACGTTTAAGGAAACAATTATGGGAAAATCGAAAAACGCGTTTAATAAATAACTGCGCGATCATTCGTATACAATCATTTACGGAAATATTTAAATATACGAATATTATGTGTTTTAAATAAAACACATTTATTAATACTATAATTGTAGAAAGTTACGGTTGGGGACTTGTGGGAGTGAAAGCCATCCACGAGTTTATATAAAACATTTCAATGTTTTGGAAAGAAAATTTTCAAATATATTCCTTTACTTATTTTTGCCCAATTCAAGCACTGTTTATATTAAAAACAAAGACCAAGTTGAGTGTTCTGTATAAAACTGTTTTGCCGGCGATACGCTACATATATATATATATATATATACGTATATATATATAAATAAAAATTCGATAAATTAATATTAAATAAACGATGTAGGAGCGATTCGTTCGGAAATTTTGCGAGATTCTGTGGATGGCCGTGCAGTGTGCACAAAACGTAAACCGTTTATTTTTACTAATATTTTACGTCGTTTAAATAACAATATATTATGTAGGTACACATTATTACGCAATGTTTTATATGTATGTATAAATATTAGCTTGTATTTTATAAAACAGTAGCGGACAAGTTGCGGAAATTAAACACAACGTTAGGAATCGTCAACGTAGTGGAACTCTACAAATCATATTTTGGTAAAAATTTGAAAATTAATTTTTTTACTCAGTGTATGAGTAATAATAACACTCATGCACGGTTGAATCGCGCACGCTGTCTTGGTACGTAACGTCGAATATAATATTGTTGTAGAGAGATTTTTTTGAGAGTAAAAAAAAAAAATAAAATAGAAAACAATATTCACAAGCATCATAAACGTCCGAGACAATTGCACGCCTACGCGCCATAATATACACGATTATAATATTGTGTTTAGCTTTAAATTGTCGTGTACGCGTGTATACGGTTTAAAAACGTATTTATCGTATTGCTTTTTGACTAACAACACGTAGACATTATATAATTAATCTAGTGCGGTCAGTTGACGAGGAAACATCGACTGATGGCTATAAATATGAATTTCTATAATATCGATGGCGGCATATATAATAAATGTATAACTGAATATTACCCGCGGTGCACAGTTTGGAACGAGAATGTACTTTGCTAATTTAACGTCATCGCCAGTAAAAAAAAAAAGTGATACATTATTACGAACAAAATCATCGGTGAAAGAGACTTCACAGATTTATTACAACGTCAAAAACATAAATTGTATAAAAATCTGTGTAGCTCTTGAGTTATTGCTATGTTCAACTGTTCAGTGAAGACGAAAATTACACGTCAACATAACGGGTATAGCATAAGATATTTCTTTGTATACCACATACACTTTGTCCGTTTCTCGGATGTCAGAACAAATAGATTACGTTTGGAGAGTGGTTACACGAGACAGGGCCACTGGACATGCGAAAAACATTGTACACTGATGTTTTGTCACTGAATTTTTTACTGATTGTCATCGAGAAACACGATTTTATAGGAATTTGTAGGAGCTTTTTCAATTGAAACGGTATGTATCGTTAGGATTCTCGGGATGAAAATTACAGTTTGTGCATGCAATTATAAATGAATTTTAAGGTCTTTTATTCAATGCCGTTACATAATTTTGATGGATTCAAATCGCTCAAACAATATTATAGAAACTCAGTTTGTGTTATGAAGTTAAAGAATCAAAAAAAAAAATCTCTTTATATCGAGTATTGACATCAAACGTATAATAAATTTGCAGTATGGGCGCATGAAATTTTTAGAAAACCAACTCATATTTACTTGCTTACATTAATTGCCTTGATAATAATATATAATAAATGCTCTTTCTTTAACAAACTGTATGTTATTAAATAGTATTTATTACTATGGTAGCGAAACGTGCTCCGGGGCACATCGTAACGGTTAAAAATAAACAAACAATTAACGATTTACGTTGTGATTTAAAAATACCTCTTTGACGAGTGTTCTTTTTTCTCCGACTTCATGGGATTTATACAAAATATCCACAAATCATGCATCTTTAATGAAATCCGTTCAGTAGTTACTATAAGAAAATCGTGGCTCAGGCATGGCCAGAGGTACATTGTGTTATGGGTGGCAACAATATAATTCCGTGTAAAAAGACACACACAAATTGCAATTATATTAATTTATTTTGAATATATCTGTTCTCTGACAGCTTTGAATTTCAACACGAAACCCACGGAGAGTTTAACGTCAGACGACGACGTGTTCAAGTTTTTAGCGAAACAATACGCTAAATTACATCCGACAATGCATATGGGTCACAGTTGTACTGATGAGATGAAATTCAAAGACGGCATTACCAACGGGGCTGTTTGGTATCAAATAATAGGTCAGATATATTTTGAATGCATTACATTATACGATTTATTCATACCATATTTTACACTTTATTAATTACGATTTATAATATTTTTTGTTTTAAATGATAGAAAAAAAATCACAATTTTTTTTATTTTTACTGTATTCTCAAATTATATTATATACATTTACAAAATAAATAATATTTTATTTATGCAGGAAGCATGCAAGATTACAATTACGCGTGGCACGGATGTCTGGAAATTACTTTGGAAATGTCCTGTTGCAAATATCCTCCCGCTTCGTTTTTGGAGTCTCATTGGAACGAAAACCTAAAGGTATAATATTTTATAGTATATTAAGTGTTGCCGAAACGACTCGCGTAAATACATTAATTTTGATTTTTAAGTTTATTATTAGTACAATAAAAAAAAATCTAAATTTACGTACGAACAATATTCTTCGATATAAATTTAAAAAAATATATATATAATTTTTAATAACGATCACATTTAAAGAGTAAAAAAAAAAATTAGATTTTTAGATCAATTGCAATTACCATACACTAATAGCAATTAATATTTTCGCTAATATACTCGTCGTTATTATACTTCAGCCGCTCATGACGTGGATGCAACAATCACAAAGAGGCATTAAAGGTATCGTTACGAGCCGATTAACCGGTAAACCTATACCAAATGCTACTCTCAGTATATCGGGCCGGGATAACGTGTTTAATACGACTAAAAATGGAGAATACTGGAAAATACTACTTCCAGGCATATACAGATTAGTCGTAAGTAATACCGTAAAATATTGAACCGAAAAATAGTTATTGTATTTGTCAAAGATCTCTGTGGAATACTCTGTTTACTTACATGTGTTTTTTATTCACCTCCAATAGGATATATTTGTACTCATATTAATCCGATTCCTATACCCCACCTCTAAAAAAAAAAATATTTAAAAAACTTCGCATTCGCTTCACCTTCCCCCCCCTTCAAACCCTAAAATAATTGTTACTTAAAATGTTGTATGATTTCGTTGATTGTGATGTAATGAAGAATTTCACGTTATAACCATCTATTACTATGTAATTATATGAAGTTTAGAATCATTGCTGCGAGCATTTCGATTTTTATTTGTCACTTGATTGTAGAAAATAATTCGTAATTCTGTACGAGAAAATTCGATAGTTACTTATTAACTTAAGAATAACAATAATTTCTTATATATATTATAACTGTAACTTTCTCGAGTGTTTTTTTTTTTTTTTTTTTACTGAATTCTTCAATAATTTCTTCTGGAGTAATTTTTATAATCCCTATGAATATTATTTTATTGGTGGCTTAGACGACAGAGGTTGTTCGAGCTCTCATAGCCCCTCTTCCCTGAATCCGCGTCTGATTTTCGTTCTAAATAAGGCACGCGCTGTGTGTTTGGCGACAGGTGAACGCGGTCGGGCACGACGAAAAAACGGTGCGAGTCGAGGTGGAAGAGGACTGGGCGGAAGGGCCGCAGCCGCGATTGGTGAACGTTTCGATGGAACCGACGACCGTGGTGACGACGACGACGACGACGGCCAGAGACGGTACCGTGAAAAACGACAGGGACGACGGGTCGGTGCAGGAGACGACCGCCACGGTGCAGAGGACGCGGCTGGCCGATTGGAAAGACGACGAAGCGTACGCCGCGGTCGTCACCGACGACGGTCGCCAGGACGACGACGCGGGTTCGCCATTGATGCGACCGCCGATGCCGGTGTCGTCGTTTTCCGCCGCCGTTTCGAATCGAATTTTTCGTTGTCGCGTAATTGTGGTGATAACCGTGTGTCTGTCGCACGTGGTCACACACGTGGTCGCAGCGTAGGTATGTCAAAAAAAAAAAAAAAAAAAAACCAAAAAGAAGTTTTTCGATTCCGCCGAGTATCGTATTTTTGAAAGGGGGGGGGAAATAATAAAGTCTCGATTTTCTTTTCCTAAAAATACTAAATTACGAATTTAGTAACGTTTAAATCAAAAATAACAAACGATATTTTTAAAATGATTTTAATAGCCGTATCGCATTGGCTCAGAAGTCTGCGGCACACTGGAGCAGACGGATTTTATCAATTTCCGAAAATTTAATTTTCGTTTATAAAATTTTCGTTTTTTTTTTCTAATATAAATTTGTACATTTTTTTTTCCTATCGAAATATTACTACGCAATAATAATAGACCGATTCGACGAGGTTATTCTGCGCTAAAAGAAAACGCAATTGTTAAATTTATATATTATGTTAGTACATATTCTGGCGGAAACGATACTCGGCAGAGACGAAATTTTTTCACTATTTATTCTTTTTGCCGAAAAATGACAACTCCCGTTGCACAACGACTACAGCAGCTGTTTGGCGTGTGTAAGTCTTAAAATAATTACCGATTTGTATAGGTGTTCGGTCGAATAAGCGAGTATGTCCTTTCCCGTTCGCTTCCCGTTCACATTTTATTCATAAACTCGGAATTCCTAAACCAGAAGTTTTCGAACTGGGTGCCGCGAAACGCGCAAGAGCCGCGGCGAGAGAACGTTATTTTGAAAAAAGCAAAAAACAAAATTATGTTGTTCTTTACGCTCGTTACCGAGTACGTGCGTACTAGTTATAATATTTTATTTATTTTATCGTGTGATAATTTTCACAGTTTATATAATTTATATTAAATTTTATTACGCATAAGTCGGATGATAGTAGAGACACCTAATAATATAATATAATGACATTATGAACCACTATTGGAAAAATTGTATTTCGAAGTTACGATAAGAAGTGTAATCGTAAAAGTCGTTTTTATTATTAATGAAAATTGTTGAAACGCCATTATTATTATAATGCCTTGTATGTTTATTTGTATACATTTCTAATATAAAAATTTACACCATTTTCATACTAAACGTAAATTGATTTGCGCTCGTAAGTCCGTATCAGTCGTGTACGAAAATGTTTAAAAACGACTTATTAGCGAAACAATAATAATGCTATTAAATCAATAAAATTAACATTGAACACAACGGCGTTTTATGCATGCAATGTAAGTGCTTCCGTGATCGGAAAATACATAAAATGACACTATACGTATATACTAAAAAAGTAGCATCAGATGGTAACTTGTCAAACTGATCATTGGATAAGTAGGGATGTATATTATACAATACCACGATATATATTCCAGAGCTAATATTTATAGATCCGAGATCGAGTTTGAATTTAGGTATAGTGGATAACAAAAGCGAATCGTTTGATTTCGAACAATAGTAAGAACAAGATTAAATGAAGTACGTGAGCTATAAAATATAATATTTAATATATATCGTACGCGTTATGGCCCAGTCACGATGACGTAAATAAATTAACTTGAACGCAAACAAATAATTTTGGACCATAAAAAAATTATAAAATTACTACGTATTTCTATTCTCAAGAGTCGAAATACATATTGTTACAATTTGAAAAACAGTCGATTATTAAGCACAATAATTGTAAAAAAAATTAGCAGTATTCAAGAGTTCATCCGAAATCGTGCATTTCGTTGATATTTATGTTCTAAAATTATATCATAAATACGGGATTAGAATCATATTAAAAATAGTAATTACATGAAAATGTTATAAGTACATTAATAACTACGGACGAAGCCGGGTAATTGAGCTTGTTATACTGTGTATGATTTTAAAGAGCATATATAAAATAGTTATTATTTATAATATATTGGTTTGATAAATATGTTTTAAAACAAACAATTCTTCGTTGACGTGACAACGTAAAATTCCATACCTATTGACAGTTTATAAAATATCGCGTCATACTTGATTCATCCGCGTAAGGTATAACATTGAGACATTTCCACGAAATATTATATATGACTTATTATTGTTGCCTATGATATTTTGACGTATTCTCTACCGATCTAAGTGCCAACACACACGAAGACATTAATAATATAAACATTTTGTCGTGTCAACCAATATTATTTGAGAGTTATTTTCAAAAATCGTAATTATGAGTAAGTCAATATCGTTTAATAATTAACAATTTTTTTAAATTATTTTATATAAATATAGGGGAATTTTTCTCGCCAAATATCTAAATCATGGGAAATATAAATCTTTTTTGTTATATAGTTTTAGAAAAATTTTTTCGTTCAATATATTTTCTTCAACAATAACTAAGGTTAATTGAATTTTTTTTTTAACTATGATTTAAATTAGGAGAATTCTCATAGAATATATTTTAGAAGAATTGAAATACGCGATGATTTTCATTTCTGATGAATATCTTTCGAATTTTACGCGTTTAAATTAAATTTATGATGAATTGATGAAATTATTTATTCTCTATAATAGCAAATAATAAAAAGCAAATCTATCGGGGACGTTTTTAAAATCTTTTTAATAATAATTATAGTAGTAATAATAATAATAATAATAATAAATAGATGAACATAAGCTTTTCTTTTTGGTTTTCCGTATAAATTCACGTAGGCACTCATGTAGATAGTAATAATACTCATGACTAAGAGATTCTTGTTCTGAAAGTGAGTGTTATTTATTCGTAAATGCGACTCAAAACGGCTGCATTAAATTTAATAAAAGTTAAATAAATAAATTCGTTGGGTTTCGGTTGTGTTGTGGGCCATAACGATTTTCCGAATGACATCGATCAACAATCAACCGGTTGCCAGGCAATATATGGTATTAGTTTTCTCTGGTTACCGATTTGCATTGTTGATTACATTTTTTTTCTTCGTAAGGTTGGTTGATGTCATATATAATTATTTACTTTATGTAAATTATTATAAAAAAATATTCTGTTCAAAACCGTGCACTTGCAACGCCGGAAAATATTTTATCTAATAATAGATACATATACAAAGTCAAATCTATTTTGATTTGTTACGTTAAATAAAACAATAATGAAGACTGGCGATTTAAATGCAATGGCAATTAGGACTATTTTATGTTACCAGTAATTAAATTCAAATTTATTCAAATCCCTTCACTCGCAGCCCTTTTGTATTGTATTTTCAACAGATTTAACATATTATTTAATTATTTAAATTTATCATTAACAAACAAAAATAAAAATACAACAATAAATTATAAAATAATTAATTTCAATAATTTGTACAATATTAATAAATTAATTTTCTTTTTAATATTTCATTTCGTGTTGTCATAGTAGTTACGGTTAACATTTCTTTATAAACACTAATCAATATGAAGCTTTCTAAATGTTCTTGCGATTTAGAAATCATAAATATTTTTACGTTTTATAAATATTAAAATGCATACATAATACAAATTCAATTTTAACTTTAATATCTATGTCCATGTTATAAGGAAAAACCATTTTGTTTTGTGATTTTATATTTGCACGTTTTGTTAATGATTCCCCCTTATTTTTATACTGTGTATCAATGCACTAAACTTGTTTTCGTTTATTATTATTATTATAATTATTATTATTTTTATTCATGATGACAAAATAAAACTATATAGAACAGTGGAATATTTATAATTTTAAGAATTTAAGTGTAAAATATCAAAATCACACTGCTCATAGTATACGATTTACTTCTACTAAATTAATCATCTCACTTCAAAGTTAAAACACACAAGACTATAATTTAAACAGAACGACGATACAAATTGTATCGTGATTGTTGTTCTCAATACAACGCTCCACGCTCTTGTTAACGAAACGGCTATTAAAAGTAAATGTCTGAAAAATAACAATGTTATACCTTACCGTAAAACAGGGGTCTTCATCCTCACATTTTGAGTGCAGCGTGTATTCATTTATTAATTGTTTTTGTATTTTAATCAAATTAATACGGCTGTATGACATGGCTATAAAAAAAAAATGTAGAAAACTTAATTTATAATAATAAAAACGGAATTTTCGTATTAAATACAGGTGTTTATTATGAATGTGGTTCATCAGTTTTAGAAAATAATTGTTGGATCGTTGTATAAAAAGGTTGAAGACCCTTCCTCGCCTTAAGGGGATTGAAAGCGCGCATTTTCTCTCTTCGTCTTACACACGCAAACAAGAAACATATACAGGGCCTGATTAACAAAGAGGTTGAGTAGACTACAAAATATTTTTCTTACGAACGTAGAAGCTCGTGATTTTCTACTCATAAGCGGATAAAAATAAACTTTTTAAAATCCATTTTACGCTAGGACAAAATGAAGGCACTTGCACACTTTTGTTTATTAAATGTGAGCTCGTGGAAAATATTTCTTTCAGTAATATAATGGAATATTTTGCGTTCTCGAAATAAAAAAAGAATAACTTTTTATAAATGGTTTAAACTAATGTTTGGCGCAAATTGTTTGATAAATATTCATATAAATCTAGATAAATTTTAAGTATATTTGATGAATCATAAATTTTAAAATGTTTATTTCTTATGTACATTATTCTATCAGTTATGAAACACATTTTATTTTAAACACTCAAAGATTGATATACATATGTTTTTTATGGGTCTCCTTCTGGAACCTTCCTTTTTCGAACTCATCGTAGAGGCGCCAAATTCACCCTAGCCTACTGGCGTCAAACTACTTAACCAGGCCTTGAACATATAGCACTTAACATATACTCGTACATATAATTTTCCAGTTTTCATCTTAAGATTTTTAAAAATTGATTATTAGCATTTTGTTTGTATTTTAAATTTGTTCAATTAATTTTTTATGATCAAAAAAAAAAAAAAAAAATTAGAAATGTGCGAAAGTAAATTTCGAGTAGACTTCACGATGGATTCAAATGTGTTTTTACAATTCTCATAGTATCACTAGATCGATTGGTTAGGTTAGGTTAGGTTAGGAAACGTCTATTTTGCTATGTTTCTTGTAAGACGAAGAAAATCCCCTTAAAGGCCACACATTACACGCACAATCTTTTCCTCGTTCTGGGAACGTACAGATATTTGCACGCGGACTTGAACACACGCAATCCATTGGCGCGCAACGGTAGCGAAATTGAGATAAAATTCTATTCTGCGCGCGCTTTACTTCATTCTGTCCGTCCTTCGAACTAAAACATTGTTTAAAACATACAGTTTCGAACGTGTGGTTGTGTGCCGTCTTTGAATCATCCAACACTTTTCAACAGACCTACATTAAAGGTAAGTGCTTTCAGGGAATGAATGGACGGTCTGGAAACAGGGAGTTTTTCAGATGGCCTGGATCATACTATAGCCTGATGGTGTTAAATAATTTTCTCTAAACCAGCTCGTCTTGTTTTTATTTTTTTTTTTATAATTTATAGTTTATATCAGTGGTTCCCAACCCATGGTTGTATAAAGTATAAACTTTATATCAATAGAGTTGTTAGTACTATTTAGATATCATTAAACAATAGTTGTACCAGTAAAATCGTTACATTTTATTTTTTAAGAATTAATTAAAATTATTACAAAACGTAAACAAAATGTTAATATTTTATAATTTTCAATTGGTTAAATTACGAATTTGTAAATTTTTGTTGCTGTGCACTCTTCATATTTGCTTTTCGAAAGGCGTGGATATGCTCTGTGTTAAGTATGACTTCTAAAGTAAATTCATTTATCCAACAACGTAGACATCAACTATATTAACTTCAAATGTATAGAATAATAATAGTAATAATAATAATAATAATAATAATAATAATAATAATCATAATAATAATAATCTTGGATGAAAGTTATCGTATGATCAAAATTTGAACGTTCCTGGAATGAGGTAAAAAGATCATGCGTGTAAATGTGCGTTTAATATTTAACCACGTGCAAAACCCGCATTAGAACGCGTTCATTTCTGATTTTTTAATGTATAAGCACCTTCTTTACACACACTATCATTCCTTCGCTCCAGGAACGTACGCGAAGTTGCGAGTTCTTGTCCGCATGCAATCTGCTCACACGCAAGAAGAACTTGTGACAACATTAACATAAAATTGTTTCCCGCGCGCTTTCTTTCATCTAGTAAGATTCTTCATCAAGTAGATAACGATTCCTCTGGACAGTTTTTTTTTATAATAAGTTTCTGGGTTTAAACATTGCGTCGAGGATCTTTTAAATTTAATTGTTCGTACTAAATTATGCTATTAAAAAGGTTTTTATGTTTAAAGTTGAACTCTTTAGACAAACCATTGTTACGCACTTACGCCACTGGTTATTGAATGACTAAATCTCATTATAAATCTTGAATAATGTGCAAATAAATATATTATAAATTTATTATTATTATTACGCGTCAATTATAATTATATACAGGTTTTAACTTTTTTTTTTTATAAAATTAAAATACTTATCATACACTAAACTTTTCGCGAATCAATTTGGTGTCTTAAATTAGTTATGGAGGGTTGGGAGCTTCGTGTGCAATTCACACCATGCATACTCGGTAGTTATGGTACTGTTAGTATGTAGGTGCGTTTAAGTTATAATTATAATATATTATAGTCTTCTTCTCTTCCTTCTCTTCTATTCCACCTATTTAGGATCGGCCAACATTGTCCTAAATCTGAACTTGACTTAATCTTCCACATTTTCCACGCACACACCAGCAGTCCTCATATCACACTTAAATGCAATCAAGGACTTCTTCTTCTTTCTATTCTTCCTTTTACATTCATTTCCATAACCATTCAAACCGCTGCCGAATCTTTTCCTTCATAACATGACCAAATCACCTAAGAATATTCTCTCTCAAATTCTCCACTATCGATGCTACTCCTATGTTTCCTCTAACATATTTATTTCTTGTGCTCACACTCATCCTTTTAAGAATTATCGTTTTACTTTATTTTCTTGTACTTAGCCTAACACTCTGAACCATACAACATAATTGGTCTCATTATACTCTTATAGCACTTATACTTTTCAGCCTCATTGGAATTCTTTTATCCCATAGAACACCAAACGCTTCTCTCCAATCGATCCACTCTTAATCCTATATTTCACATCCTCTTCAAAACCCTGTTCTTTTGTACAAAGAACGTTAAATACATAAAACTTTAAACCTCATTTAACCTTGTCCCCGTTTATTGTCATTGCACTCCTCGTTTCATTGACTTGTAGATAACGTGTAATTGTCATTTACTTTGTCTCACTTTATCCATATAAAATGTATAAAAAAAACAAAAATTGAATTTGGGCTATATTGCGTGTGTCGGGTTAATTTCCACAATTATAACAAAATTGTTTGGGTAAAGAGATGTTATCGCGAAATTAAAACGTTCCTCCCAAAGAGAGGAAAAGATTGTGCGTGTAAAATCGCTTTTATATCGTCTTTAAAAGACGCAAATTCTTGAATTTGAAAGAAACCACTCGCACTATTGAATCGCGTGGTTAAGAGAGCGTGGAGCGTGTATAGGACCTCCCCCTATTCTTAACAGGCATCAGAAATTTCGATTACAACTCCAAACACTCAGCAACGGATAGACCTATTGGGATTTTGCACTTCTCTTATTAGGTGATGCCCCCTCCTTCTCTCCCAGAATTTCGGTTACAGTAACTTTAATCATGTGATATCGGCTGTATAAATATGACTGTTTCTGTAATCCACAGTAATAGTCTATTTAAGGATAAGGTGTTTATAAAATATTCCAATATTGTTGAAATAAAAATATCCATTTAAACCTTAAAGTGTTATGAAAATATATTATTTAGATCCTTGAATATTCGATTTCAATGGTAATTAGAAAACAAGAAAACGTTTATTATATCTCTTAAAAATGTATTATCGTTTACATTAAAATAAGTTCAGTTAGGACTATTATGCATATTGACAAGGACCACGTATTATATAGTTATTAAAAACATATTGTTTTCGAAATATGTATTGAGTGTAAATAAACAATTTTTCGTTTACGTTAGTAAAATCCGACACTTTTCGATAATTTAGAAAATACAACGTCATGATTTGTTCATACGCGTAATGTTTAACACATACACACATTTCCCTGACATTTTCGTATAATATATCTCATAAAACATTGTTCGCTGTTACTTCTCGTACTTGTTTTACTGTTACTGTTGTTGTTAAACGTTCATTGTTTATTATTGGATTTCTACATCGAATGGTTGCATTTTTTTATTTTCAACTATTGTAAATTACATTTCATCTGACTCGAGTGTCGAAACGTCGGAAGACATTTATACAAGAATTTTTCGTGTATCACTCCAATAATATTGGAATATTAAATTTGAAAACTCGCCTATATGAGTAAGTCAATACTGTTTATTATTTTTCTTTTTAGTTAGTTTGTATAATTTTTATTTTCTGTTGCAAAATATCTATCTCGGGAAATTAATAAATCATTTTTTAAATATATTTTGAAGCGTTTAAAATTAAAGCCATGGTGAATTAGAGAGATATACTACACATTTTTTCTAGTAGATAATGAAAACTAATTCACTCGGAGACTTTTTGTTAGAAATATTTATAATATTTTATTTTTTAATAATAATAACTATAATTAATGAATAAATATTAATAATAATTACTGTCATAAATTCATGTAGGTGCTCATAGGTAATAATAATAATATTCATTATTAGGAACTTCTTATATCGCTGTATTAAATTTATTAAAATTACGTCAATAGATCCATTGGGGCTTGGGGATTGTGATGGGCAAGAACGATCTCCGAATGACATCGATCAATAATAAACCGATTATCACGGGATATGTTATATTAGTTTTGCTATCCTTGGTTACCAATTAGCATTATTGATTAAATTGTATTTTTTCTTCGTATGATTGGATAGCGTAAAAAAAGATGTATAAGGGTTATTTTATGTCAAATATAAAACAAAATCCGATGAAAAAATCGTGCACGGGAAACACTGGATAGGAATAGTAATAGATAAATATTTAATTCCAATCCTATAATTATTTATTTGTTTTTTTGCACCAACCGAACTTAACAAATTTAAGGGTCTTTAAGCAGTTTAAGTGTCTCGGCCCAGGAGTCTAATCACATCTTCTGATGCCTGTTATATTTATGCCACTAGTTATATAATACTATTAGTTATGTAATATTAAATATAATTATGAAATATTCTTTAAACGTTCTTTAAATGATGTTTAATTTCGAATAAATAACACCGTTTTAAATTTGACAGATATTATCGTCGGATAATGGTAATGAAAAACTTAGTCTGAATATAACATTCGAATGTGTTTCAATTAGTTATATTTAACAGACTTGGGTAACGCTCTTTTAGTATTTTGAAAATTTCTTGAAAGTATTCCAAATACCTTTTAGAGTTCAATCATATGTTGAATATCACACATGTAAATATTACTTAAATGTAAAAATTAATTTGTTAGGAAAGAGTTATGTGCAGCAATTAACATGAGTAGGTACATTTTGAACAACATTAATTATGTTATTGTTACATTGCGTCACATATAATAACTAATTTATTTTATTCATATAATTTCTATACTTGATATATGTATTACTAAAAACTAGAAAAAAAAACAAAAGTATTTAAAGAAATATTAGGAATACCTTTTATGTGAAATATTCAAAATACTTAGGTTATACTATTGAAGCATTCTAATACATATTCTGAATACATTTTTTCTAAGCATTCGGAAACACGTATTGGAAATATTGTTAAAAAAATTATTTTACCCCAAGTCTGGATTATTTAAAAACAACATTAGATTGTGATAAATAACACGTTTCTTATAGATCGTAATTACCATCAACGTTGGTTAAATCCAATTCAAAACCCAATGGGGTATAACGCTCAACGAGTACATTCAGTTCCTGAGGCTTATGTAAACCCTAACCCTATGCACTACGCAAATGCTAATCCAAACAGCAATAGAAACGTGCCAAAACGTTATCCCCCGAATAACAGTAAGACCGTTATAGGACCGTACGCCAAAACAATTGAAATTACAAAAAGAAATATTTAATTTAATTTAGATCACATTCGATTGACATCTGCACCAAGCGTGCGAGAGGGCGTACAACAACCAAAACAACATCATCAACCACCAGTAAATGCATAAACATACATTTGATATTTTTATACACTTTATCAAGCGATTCGGCAATTTCATTTCTTTCAATTAACTGTTACTCGTATAACCGCGAATGATTTAAATATTTTTTTTAATCATTATATACGTAAAAATATTTTTTATTTTTGTTTTACTATAAACATAATTTATTAATGTATTTATAACCGTTGAGTTTTGAGGAACTGTTAATATTCGCAAATAATTTAAATATTATTTTTAATCGTTATGTACGTATAAATAATTTTTTTTACGATTTACATAATTAATTAAGGTTTATATAACATTATAACCGTTGAAATTAACGAATTTTTAATTTTTTAAATTTATTTATATAAACACGTATGAACGATGCTTATCAGGTAACCAAGTTCAGAGATGAAACAATTAGCGTTAATGCTAATGAAAATAGTAGACAACTGGAAGATGGCAACAATGACGCCTCGCTGTTTAAATATTGGAAAAAGAGATTCAGTCTTTTTTCCAAATTCGAACAAGGAATTATGTTGGATCGGGGTAAGAGAATGTGAAAGAGTCGTAAGATTTTTAATTTATAATCTATGCGTTTATTTATTTTAATAATTGTACAGAAAGTTTTTATTCGGTGTGTCCCGAAGTGTTGAGCAAGCACATCGCCGACAGCTGCGCTTTCAACGTCGGTATTGACCCCTTTTGCGGAGCCGGCGGAAATATAATCCAGCTGGCTATGGTCTGCAAATCAGGTATATAAACCCGACGTATAATCTATTGAATTCAGTCCTTGAATTGGAAAAATATTATGAAAGGGACGCGCTTGTGTATATAAAAACGACTAAAACGTAGCAAAAAGTTGCATAAAACGTCTTATAATCTCGTATTGCTTCATCCCTCCAATTGATCAAAAACACCGTTCTAAGTTCATCAGTCTTGTTCGCAATATATTAATTATTATAAATAGGGAAGTTTAACTATACGGAAAAATCGATTGTTCGAATGTGCGCTTCTCTATAACTATTCCGACTGCGAAAATAACCACAATCCGTGTTCAAGTATAAGCCTTGGTTTTCACCTTGATAACAAAAAAAATAAATATTGTGCTCAAATCTCTTGCGTTTCCAGAGTCCATGTGATAGTCATCGTATAATGTTTAATTTTAAGAAACGTTCAGTTTAGGGAAGATGAAATATCTTAATTTTTTTTTTTTTAAAACATCGTAAACCGATTCGGTCAATGCTGTTGATCATATTTCATATAAAATGGGAGCTAAACGTATTTATTTTTTTTTGTTTATACTACTAACGGAATATTCGTGGTTTCACACAGTAATAGCAATGGATATCGATCCATTAAAAATTAAGATGGCCATGCACAACGCGAAATTATACGGTGTGCAACACAAAATAAAATTTATCGTCGGCGATTTCTTCGTCAAGGGCCACACTTTAAAGGCCGACGTTTTAGTTACGTCACCGCCGTGGGGTGGCCCTACGTACAGTAGACAAAATGTGTTTCCGTTGGCCGAATTGTGCGGCGAAAACGGCGGCGCGTCGAACATAATGAGAATCGCTAAATCAATTGCGCCGCGCGTGGTACTGCATTTACCAAAAAATTGCAGTAAAGACGAAGTTCGTATATAATTTATTTTTAAAAAACCCTCAATTTTTTTTTTACTTTCTCCTATGTAAAAACCGTTTCAGTGCGTACGACTCGGACGAGAATTCCAGAAAATGAAGTTCGAACATTGCTATTTGGACGGGAGATTGAACTGCTTAACGGTGTATTATTCTTCATTTAAAAAATGGAATAATCTCGGAGATGAAACGCAGTTGAACGACTATTCAGGGGAAACGCGCGATCGCGTCCCGCAGGTTCTAGAAAAAGATGTGCGCTTGTTCTCAAAACGTAAGTTTAAAGTAAAAAAAAAAATCGTTTAAATGTGTGTTTCTATATGAGAATTTTTTTTTTCTATCAAAGTGGGTTATAAAACAACAACACGATGTCTTGTGTAGATTATAATAATAATATTATTATATGAATTAATTAATGTGGAAATACTGAAATATAGAACGCGTCTGAGTGCTTATAAAAGCGATTCACCGGTTTTGTATAATATTACTAGGAGAAACATTCAATGGACGGGACGGTATGTGGGCATTCAACGAATACTTGGATCGCTCGAAATCGTTCTTGGCCCAAAATGGGACAAAAAGCGATGAAAGTTCGCATTTGCTACGGCGCAACCCGCAAAAACAGTTTATGGGTAACGCGCGTCAGCAACCGAAGAATTATTATCACAGGCGGTTGTGAGCGAATTCATAGCGTACAAACATTTGCACAGTACATTATTTCATTTATTAAATTTATTTCGCAACAAACATCTGTTTGCAATGTTGAACTTTTCATTATTATTTTTTTAAATTTTACATTATTATTGTTCCTTTTTTTGCAAATTTTGAACTATTGATTGTATTTTTGGAAATTTTGTACTATAGTTTCTTTTTTGTAAATTTTATACTATTGATTATTTTTTTACATTTTTCACTATTGTTTCTTTTTTATACTTTTTGACTATTACTTTCTTAGAAATCTTGTTCTATTGTTACGTTTTTGCAAATCGTTTTTTATCGATTATTTTTGTTTTATACATTTTTATTACTGTTTATTTTAGTAATTTCTTACTATACACATATCTACATTCTTGAAAATTTTGATATATTCTTATGTTTTTTTTGTAAATTTTTTTTTTTTTTGTATAATTTAATTGTTGTTACTACTGTTATAATGTTGTTATTTTTTTACTGTTTCTATTTTGTGAATTGTTTCGATATTTAAATTTGGTTCAATTTGTTTATATATCTTATAAATTGTATTCGATTGATAATTTTTGTTGTAAATATTGTTCTATTATTACATTTTTGTGAATTTGTATATTATAATTATTTTCTTTTTGAATACATATATTTTTCTATCCAGCTATTTGCCAGTATTCTTTTATAAAATATATATATGTATATATATACATATATTTATATATAACCCATTTAACGAATAATAATAATAATAATAATAATAGTGGAGATGACGTAAATTAATTAACTAGTGTGCAAACAAATAATATTTTACCATAAGAAAATCATAAAATTACTACGTATTTATATTTTCAAGAATCAAAATATATATAATGTTACAATTTAAAAAAAAGTCGATTACTAGACAAAATAATTGTAAAAAAAATTAGCAGTTTCTAAGAGTTCATCCGAAATCGTGCATTCTGTATCATATTAAAAATAGCAATTATATACAAATGTGATAGGTACATATATAACTGCGATCGAAGCTGGTAATTGAGCTAGTTACACTGTGTATTATTTTAAAGAGCATATGTAAAATAGTTATTATTATTATTATTATTATTATTAATATATTATTATTTATAATATATTGGTTTTATATATATGTTTTAAAATAAACAATTCTTCATTGACGTGACAACGTAAAATTCGATACCTATTGACAGTTTATAAAATATCGCGTCATACTTGATTCATCCGCGTAAGGTATAACATTGAGACATTTGCACGACAAATTATATATGAATTCTTATTGTTGCCTATGATATATTGATGTATTCTCTTGCGATCTAAGTGCCAACACATCTGAAGATAATTATATAAAAGTTTTTTCGTGTCAATTGATATTATTTGAAAGTTATTTTCAAAAATCGTAATTATGAGTAAGTCAATATCGTTTAATAATTAACAATTTTTTTAAAATTATTTTATATAAATATAGGGGAATTTTTTCTCGCCAAATATCTAAATCTTGGGAAATATAAATCTGTTTTGTTACATAGTTTTAGAAAAAATTTTTCGTTTCATACATTTTCTTCAACAATAACTAAGACTAATTGAATTTTTTTTTTAACTATGATTTAAATTAGATTTTAAATTAAATTAAAATCTAAATTCTCATAGGATATAGTTTCGGAGAATTGAAATAGGCGACGATTTTCAATTCTGATGAATATCTCGAATTTTACGCGTATAAATTAAATTTATGATGAATTGATGAAATTATTTACTCACTATAATAACAAATAATAAAAAGTAAATCTATCGGGGACGATTTTAAAATCTTTTTAATAATAATAATAATAATAATAATAGTCATAATAATAAATATATGAACATAAGTTTTTCTTTTTGGTTTTCCGTATAAATTCATGTAGGCACTCATGTAGATAGCAATAATACTCATGACTAAGAGATTCTTGCTCTGAAAGTGAGTGTTGTTTATTCGTAAATGCGACTTAAAATCGCTGCATTAAATTTAATATAAGTTAAATAAATAGATTCGTTGGGTTGCGGTTGTGTCGCGGGCTATAACGATTTTCCGAATGACATCGTGTAACAATCAACCGGTTGCCAGGCAATATATTATATTAGTTTTCTTTGGTTACCGATTAGCATTGTTGTTTACATTTTGTTTTTTCGTAAGGTTAGTTGACGTCATTTATAATTATTTACTTTGTGTCAATTATTATAAAAAAATATTCCGTTCAAAACCGTGCACTTGCAACGCCGGAAAATATTTTATCTAGTAATAGATACATATACAATTTCAAATCTATTTTGATTTTTTATGCCAAATAAAGCAATAAGGAAAACTGACGATTTAAATGCAGTGGCGATTAAGCCTATTTTATGTTACCGGTAATTAAATTCAAGGGGTCTCTATAAATTTACTACTTGTATTGTCGTATTTTCAACAAATTTAACATATTATATAATAATTATTACATTTTTCATTAACATACAAAAAAAATACGAAAATAAATTATAAAATAGTTTTAATAATTTGTAAAAATAATTAATACATTAATTTTATTTTTTAATATTTCATTTCGTATTGTCACATTAACACCATTTCGGGTAATATCTCTTTTTTAACACTAATCAGTTTGAAACATTCTAAATGTTCCTGCGACATAGACATCTTAAATATTGTTACGCTTTATAAATATAAAAATACAAAAACAATTTCAACTTTTATATCCATGTCTATGTTCTGAAATGGAATAATTTAATTTTGTGATTTTATATTGACACGTTTAGTTTATAATTTCCCCCCTATTTTTTATACCCTGTTTCTAAGTACTAATTTTGTTTTCGTTTATAATTATTATTATTATTATTATTATTATTATTATTATTATTATTATTATTATTATTATTATTATTATTATTATTATTATTATTATTATTATTACTATTCAAGTTGAAAAAAAAACTATATAGAAAAGTGAAATATTTTTAATTCCATAAATTTAATTGTAAAATATTAAAATCACACTGTTCATGATATACGATTTACCTTAAAGAAAATTGATCAACTCTCTTCAAAGTTAAAACATACTAGACTATAATTTAAACAGAACGACAATAAAAATTATATCGCGACTCTTGTTCTGAATACAACGCTCCACGCTCTTGTTAACGAAACTACTATTAAAAGTAAATGTCTGGAAAATAACAATGTTATACCTTACAGTACTACAAGGGTCTTCAACCTCACATTCTAAGTGCTCCGTGTATTAATTAATTTATTTTTATATTATGATCAAATAACGACAACTGTATGATATCGCTATCAAAAAAAAAAAAAAAAATTAAAGAACTTAATCTATAATAATAAAAACGAAATTTTCGTTTATAATAATTATAGGTTCTTATTATGAATGCGGTACATCAGATTTAGAAAATAATTAGACCGCTGTATAAAAAGGTTGAAGACCCCCTCGCCTTAAGGGGATTGAAAGCGCGCAATTTCTTTCTTCGTCTTACACACGCACACATGAATCACATACAGGGCCTGTTTAACCAATAGGCTGAGTAGACCACAAAATAATTTTATTATGAACGTAGATGCTTGTGATTTTCTGCTCTTGGGCCGATTTAAAATCCATTTTAAGCCAGGACAAAGTAAAGGCACTTGAATACTTTTGTTTATTGAATGTGATCTCGTGGAAAATTTTTCCTTCAATATAATAGTGTAATTTTTGGCATTCTCAAAATCAAGACACAACATCTTTTTATAGACCGTTTAAACTAATGTCTGGCGTAAATTGTTTAAAAAATATTCTTGCAAATCTAAATAAATATTTATGTATATTTAACGAATCATACATTTTAAAATGATTATTTCTTATGTACAATATTCTATCAGATATGAAATAAATTTTATTATAAACACTAAAACTTTGATACCTATATGATTTTTATGGGTCTCCTTCTGGAGCCTTCCCTTTTCGAATACATCGTAAAGGCACCAAATTAACCCTAGCCTACTTGCGTCAAACTACTTAATCAGGCCCTGGACATAAAGCACTATACATATAGCACTATACATTTAATTTTGCAGTTTTCATCTTAAGATTTTTAAAAATTGATTATTATCATTTTGTTTGTATTTTAAATTTGTTCAATTAATTTTTTATGATCTATAAAAAAAAAAAATTAAAAATGTGCGAAAGTCAATTTCGAGTATACTCTACGATGAGTATAAATGTATTTTACAATTCTCATAGCATCACTAGATCGATTAGTGCGCGATAGAAGTAGGAAACGTCTATTTTGCTATGTTTCTTGTAAGACGAAGAAAATCCCCTTAAAGGCCACACATTACACGCGCAATCTTTTCCTCGTTCCGGGAACGTACAGATATTTGCACTCGGACTTGAACACGCGCAATCCATTGGCGCGCAACGGTAGCGAAATTGAGATAAAATTCTATTCTACGCGCGCTTTATGTCGTTCCGTCCGTCTTTCGAACTAGAACGTTCGTCAAAAGCGCACGGATTTGAACGCGTGGATGTGCCGGCTTTATAGCATCCAACACTTTTCAACAGACCTACTTTAAAGGTAAGTGCGTTCAGGGACGGAATGGACGGTCTGGAAACAGGGAGTTTTCAGATGGCCAGGATCATTCTATAGTTTGATGGCCTAGTGTTCAATAATTTTCTCCAAACCAGATCGTCTTGTTTTTATTTTTTTATTTTAATTTATTGTTTATATCAATTGAAATGTTGGTACTAAAAGAATTTAACAATTATTTTGTTTCAATAATTAACGAGTAAAAAATCTTTGAAGTGGAATTGATATAAAAAAAAGAACAAAACACCGAACAACAAGATCTCCCGGTCTGGATTTAATTCCCACTACACCACTTATTACGTTTATGCTAAATCTTAATAAATAAATATACCGTACAATTATAATTGTTATTACAACAAGTAAGTACTTAAATAATTATTAATTTATAACTTTTTTACTAAATTACTTATAGAAGACAGGGAGGCACAGTGAAACACGAAATAAATTAGACTGTTTATATATTATTGTACAATAGTTGTATCAGTAAAATAATTATATTATAGTTTTTGAGAATTAATTGAAATTATTACAAAATTTAAAAACAATATTAATATTTTTAAAATTTTCAATTAATTAAATACCCACTTTGTAAATTTTTGTTGCTGTGCACTCTTCAGATTTGCTCTTCGAAAGGCGTAGATGTGCTTTGTGTAGAGTATAAACTCTATAAGTAAATTCTTTTATCCAGCAACGTAGACATCGGTTATATTAACTATAAGTATATATAATAATAATAATAATAATATTATTAGATCAAAGTTGTCGTATGATCAACATTTGAACGTTCCTGGAAAGAGGTAAAAAGTTCATTCGTGTAAATGTGCGTTTAATATTTAACCACATGCATAAACACGAGTTACAACGCGTTCATTTCTGATTTTTTAATGTATAAGCATCTTCTTTACACGCACTAACATTCCTTCGCTCCAGGAACGTACGCGAATTTGCGAGTTCAAGTCCGCATGCAATCAGGGAATTATGTTTAACATTGAACTCTTTAGACAAACCGTCGTTACACACCTACGCCACTGGTTATTCAATGACTAAATTTCATTATAAATCTTGAATTATGTGAAAATAAATATATTATACATGTATGATTCTTAAGACGCGTCACTTAAAATGATATAAAGGTTTAAACTTTTTTTTTTTTAAAATCAAAATACTTATCCTACACTAAACATTTTGCGAAACAATTTGTTGTCATAAATTAGTTGTTGAGGGTTGTCTACAGTCTAACACTCTAAGGCATATAACATAGTTGGTCTCATTACGCTCTTATAGAACTTATACTTTTCAGCCTCCACTGGAACTATTTTATCGCATAGACTACCAGACGATCCTCTCCAATCCATCCACTCGCTTTTAATCCTTTATTTCACATCCTCCTCAAAACCCTGTTGTTTGTACAAAGGACACTATATATTTAAAACACTAAACCTAATTTATCCTTGTCCTCTCCCCTCCCTTATTCTCATTACACTCCTCGTTTCATCGACTTGTAGGTAACGTGTAATTATCATTTACGTTATCTCACTGTACCTATACATAATGTAGTAAATAAAAAAAAAAAATGAAATTTAGGCCATATTGCGTATGCCGGTTAATTTCCACATTTATAAAAAAATTGTGTGGGTAAAGAGAAATCAGTAATGTTATCGCGAAATTAGAACGTTCCTCCCAATGCGAGGAAAAGATTGTACGTGTAAAATCGCTTTTCTATTGTCTTTAATAGACGCAAATTCTTGAAACCACTTGCGATATTCAATCGCGTAGTTAAGAGAGCGTGGAGCGTGTAAATGACCCCCCCCCCTTCTTAACAGGCATCATAAAGAAATATTAGGAATACCTTTTTTGTGAAGTATTCAAAATACTAATACAATACTATTGAAGCATTCTAATATATATTCTAAATAATTTTTTTCGAAGCATTCGGAAACACATATTGAAAATACTGGTAAAAAAATTATTTTGCCCTAAGTCTGGATTACTTAGAAACAATATTAGATTGTGATAAATAACACGTTTCTTATAGATCGTAATTACCATCAACGTTGGTCAAATTTAATTCAAAACCCTATGGGGCATAACTCTCAACGTGTACATTCCGTTCCTGAGGTTTACGTAAACCCTAACACCATGTCCTACGCAAATGCTAATCCGAACAGCAATAGAAACGTGCCAAAACGTTATCCCCCGAATAACAGTAAGAGCAATAAGACTGTATGCCAAAACAATTGAAATTATAAAAAGAAATATTATATTTAATTTAGATCAAATTCGCATGACATCTACACCAGGCGTGCGACAAGGCGTACAACAACATCAACCACCAGTAAATGTATACACTAAGTTTCATATAATTATACACTTTTTCACGCGTTTTGGCAATTTTCTTTCTATCGTTTAACTGTTAATATTCGCAAATAATTTAAATATTATTTTTAATCGTTATGTTCGTATAAAAATTTTTTTTTTACGATTTACATAATTAATTATGGTTTCTATAACCGTTGAAATTAAGGAATTTTTAATTTTTTAAATTTATTTACATATACACGTATGAACGATGCTTATCAGGTAACCAAGTTCAGGGATGAAACAATTAGCGTTAATGCTAATGAAAATAGTAGACAACTGGAAGATGGCAACAATGACGCCTCGCTGTTTAAATATTGGAAAAAGAGATTCAGTCTTTTTTCCAAATTCGAACAAGGAATTATGTTGGATCGGGGTAAGAGAATGTGAAAGAGTCGTAACATTTTTAATTTATAACTTATGCGTTTATTTATTTTAATAATTGTACAGAAAGTTTTTATTCGGTGTGTCCCGAAGTGTTGAGCAAGCACATCGCCGACAGCTGCGTTTTCAACGTCGGAATTGACCCCTTTTGCGGAGCCGGCGGAAATGTAATCCAGCTGGCTATGGTCTGCAAATCAGGTATATAAACCCGTCGTATAATCTATCGAATTCAGTGCTTGAATTGGAAAAAATATTATCAAAGGGACGCGCAAAAGTGTATAAAATAACGACTAAAACGTAGCAAAAAGGTGCATAAAACGTCTTTAAACTCGAAGTGCTTCATCCCTCCAGTTGATCATACAACCCTGTTCTAAGTTCATAAATATACCGTGAAACCCTCCATCAGTCTTGTTCGCAATATATTAATAATTATAAATAGGGAAGTTTAACTATACGGGAAAATCGGATGTTCGAATGCGCGCGTCTCTATAGTTATTCCGACTGCGCAAAATAAACCCAATCCGTATTCAAGTATAAGCCTTGGTTTTCGCCTTGATAACAAAAAAAAAAATATTGTGCTCAAATCTCTTGCGGTTCCAGAGTCCATGTGATCGTCATCGTATAATGTTTAATTTAAACAAACGTTTAGTATAGGGACGATAAAATATATTTTAATTTTCTTTTTAATAAAACGACGTACACCGATTCGGTCAATGCTGTTAATCATATTTCATATAAAATGGGGGTAAAACGTATCTATTTATTTTGTTTACACTATTAACGAAATATTCGTGGTTTCACACAGTAATAGCAATGGATATCGATCCATTAAAAATTAAGATGGCCATGCACAACGCGAAATTATACGGTGTGCAACACAAAATAAAATTTATCGTCGGCGATTTCTTCGTCAAGGGCCACACTTTAAAGGCCGACGTATTAGTAACGTCACCGCCGTGGGGTGGCCCTACGTACAATAGACAAAATGTGTTCCCGTTGGCCGAATTGTGTGGCGAAAACGGCGGCGCGTCGAACATAATGAGAATCGCTAAATCAATAGCACCGCGCGTGGTACTGCATTTACCAAAAAATTGCAGTAAAGACGAAGTTCGTATATAATTTATTTTTAAAAAACCCTGAATTTTTTTTTTACTTTCTTCTGTGCAAAAACCGTTTCAGTGCGTACGACTTGGACGAGAATTCGAGAAAATAAAATTCGAGCATTGCTATTTGGACGGAAGATTAAACTGTTTAACGGTGTATTATTCTTCATTAAAAAAATGGAATAGTCCCGGGGATGAAAAACAGTTAAAAGACTATACAAGAGAAACTCGTGATCACGTCCCGCAAGTTGTCGAAAAAGATGTGCGCCTGTTCTCAAAACGTAAGTTTTTAGTAAAAAAAAATTACTATGAAGACGCATTCAAATGTTCTTTTAAATTAAAAATTGCAATTAAAAATCATAGCAAAATCAATGCTCAGAATCTTAAAGGAAATCAATTAACATAATTTTAGCTAGTTAAAAAACAAAAATCATTAGCTTCTGCCCCCAAAATCGTTTAAATGTTTATTTCAAAATAGGAGCATTTTGTTTTGTTCTTTTCAAAGTGGGCTATAAAACAACAACACGATGTCTAGTGTAGAATATAATAATAATATTATATTAATTAATTGATTAATGTGGAATTACTGAAATATAAAACGCGTCTGAATGCTTATAAAAGCGATTCACCGGTTTTGTATAATATGACTAGGAGAAACATTTAACGGACGAGATAGTATGTGGGCATTTAAAGAATATTTGGATCGTTCGAAATCGTTCTTGGCCGAAAATGGGACGAAAAGCGATGAAAGTTCGCATTTGCTACAACGCAACCCGCAAAAACGGTTTGAGGGAAACGCCCGTCGGCAACTGAAGAATTATTATCACAGGCGGTTGTAAGGGAATTCAAAGCGTACAAATATTTGCACAGTACGTTATTTCATTTATTAAATTTTTTTCGCAACGAGCATCTGTTTGAAATTTCGTACGTTTCATTATTATTTTTTTTAATTCTATATTGTTATTGTTCCTCTTTTTGCAAATTTTGAACTATTGATTGTATTTTTGAAAATTTTGTACTATTGTTTCTTTTTTATAAATTCTATACTATTGATTATTTTTTTACATTTTTCACTATTACTTTCTTACAAATCTTGTTGTATTACGTTTTTGCAAATCGTTTTTTATCGATTATTTTCGTTTTATACATTTTATTACTGTTTATTTTTGTAATTTCTTACTATACACATATCTAAATTTTTGAAAATTTTGTTATATTCTTATTTTTTTTTGTATATTTTTTTTTTGTATAATTTTAATTGTTGTTACTTCTGTTATAATGTTGTTATTTTTTTACTGTTACTATTTTGTGAATTATTTCGATATTTGAATTTTGTTCAATTTGTTTATATATCTTATAAATTGTATTCGATTGATAATTTTTTTTAAAAATTTTGTTCTATTATTATATTTTTGTGAATTTGTATATTATAATTTTTTTCTTTTTGAATACATATATTTTTCTATCCAGCTATTTGCTAGTTTTCTTTTATAATATAAATATATATATATATAACCCATTTAACGAATAATAATAATAATAGTGGAGATGACGTAAATTAATTAACTAGTGTGCAAACAAATAATATTTTACCATAAGAAAATCATAAAATTACTACGTATTTATATTTTCAAGAATCAAAATATATATATTGTTACAATTTGAAAAACAGTCGATTATTAGACAAAATAATTGTAAAAAAAATTAGCAGTTTCTATAAGTTCATCCGAAATCGTGCATTCTGTATCATATTAAAAATAGTAATTATATAAAAATGTGATAGGTACATATATAACTGCGATCGAAGCTTGTAATTGAGCTAGTTACACTGTGTATTATTTTAAAGAGCATATATAAAATATTTATTATTTATAATATATTGGTTTTATAAATATGTTTTAAAATAAACAATTCTTCGCTGACGTGACAACGTAAAATTCCATACCTATTGACAGTTTATAAAATATCGCGTCATACTTGATTCATCCGCGTAAGGTATAACATTGAGACATTTGCATGAAACATAATATATGAATTGTTATTGTTGCCTATGATATTTTGATGTATTCTCTTGCGATCTAAGTGCCAACACACCCGAAGATATTTATATAAAAGTTTTTTCGTGTCAACCGATATTATTTGAGAGTTATTTTCAAAAATCGTAATTATGAGTAAGTCATTATCGTTTAATAATTAAAAATTTTTTTAAATTATTTTATATAAATATAGGGGAATTTTTTCTCGCCAAATATCTAAATCTTGGGAAATATAAATCTTTTTTGTTACATAGTTTTAGAAAAAATTTTTCGTTTCATACATTTTCTTCAACAATAACTAAGACTAAATGAATTTTTTTTTTAACTATGATTTAAATTAGGAGAAATCTCATACGATATAGTTTCGGAGAATTGAAATACGCGACGATTTTCTATTCTGATGAATATCTTTTGAATTTTACGCGTTTAACTTAAATTTATGATGAATTGATGAAATTATTTATTCTCTATAATAGCAAATAATAAAAAGTAAATCTATCGGGGACGATTTTAAAATCTTTTTAATAATAATAAATATAGTAATAATAATAATAGTAATAATAATAATAATAATAGTCATAATAATAAATATATGAACATAAGTTTTTCTTTTTGGTTTTCCGTATAAATTCATGTAGGCACTCATATAGATAGCAATAATACTCATGACTAAGAGATTCTTGCTCTGAAAGTGAGTGTTGTTTATTCGTAAATGCGACTTAAAATCGCTGCATTAAATTTAATATAAGTTAAATAAATAGATTCGTTGGGTTTCGGTTGTGTTGTGGGCTATAACGATTTTCCGAATGACATCGATCAACAATCAACCGGTTGCCAGGCAATATATTATATTAGTTTTCTTTGGATACTGATTAGGATTGTTGATTACATTTTTTTTCTTCGTAAGGTTGGTTGATGTCATATATAATTATTTACTTTATGTAAATTATTATAAAAAAATATTCTGTTCAAAACCGTGCACTTGCAACGACGGACAATATTTTATCTAATAATAGATACATATACAATTTCAAAACTATTTTAATTTTTTATGCCAACTAAAGCAATAAGGAAAACTGGGAATTTAAAAGCAGTGGCGATTAGGACTATTTTATGTTCCCGGTAATTAAATTCATGGGGTCTCTATAAATTTACTACTTGTATTGTCGTATTTTCAACAAATTTAGCATATTATATAATAATTATTACATTTTTCATTAACATACAAAAAAAATACGAAAATAAATTATAAAATAGTTTTAATAATTCGTAAAAATAATTAATACATTAATTTTTTTTTTTAATATTTCATTTCGTATTGTCACATTAACACCATTTCGGGTAACATCTCTTTTTTAACAATAATCAGTTTGAAGCATTCTAAATGTTCCTGCGATATAGACATCTTAAATATTGTTACGTTTTATAAATATAAAAATACAAATACAATTTCAACTCTTATATCCATGTTTATGTTCTGAAATGGAACAATTTAGTTTTGTGATTTTATATTTAAAGTTTAGTTTATAATTTCCCTCCCAATTATTATACTCTGTTTCTAAGTACTAATTTTGTTTTCGTTTATAATTATTATTATTATTATTATTATTATTATTATTATTATTATTATTATTATTATTATTATTATTACTATTATTATTATTACTATTCAAGTTGAAAAAAAAAACTATATATAGAAAAGTGAAATATTTTTAATTCCATGAATTTAATTGTAAAATATCAAAATTACACTGCTCATGATATACGATTTACCTTAAAGAAAATTTATCAACTCTCTTCAAAGTTAAAACACACAAGATTATAATTTTAACAGAACGACGATAAAAATTGTATCGCGACTGTTATTTTGAATACAACGCTCCACGCTCTTGTTAACGAAACTACTATTAAAATTAAATGTCTGGAAAATAACAATGTTATACCTTACCGTACAACAGGGGTCTTCAACCTCACATTCTAAGTGCTGCGTGTATTAATTAATTTATATATTTTCATATTATGATCAAATAACGACAACTGTATGATATCGCTATCGAAAAAAAAAAAAATTTAGAAAACTTAATCTATAGTAATAAAAACGGAATTTTCGTTTAAAATAATTATAGGTTCTTATTATGAATGCTGTACATCAGATTTAGAAAATAATTAGACCGCTGTATTAAAAGGTTGAAGACCCCCCACGCCTTAAGGGGATTGCAAGCGCGCAATTTCTTTCTTCGTCTTACACACGCACACATGAATCACATACAGGGCCTGATTAACCAATAGGCTGAGTAGACCACAAAATATTTTTCTTATGAACGTAGAAGCTCGTGATTTTCTACTTATAAGCGGATAAAAATGAACTTTTTAAGATCCATTTAACGCTAGGACAAAATGAAGGCACTTACACACTTTTGTTTATTAAATGTGAGCTCGTGGAAAATATTTCTTTCAGTAATACAATGGAATATTTTGCGTTCCCGAAATAAAAAAAGAGCAACTTTTTATAAACGGTTTAAACTAATATTTGGCGCAAATTATTTAAAAAATATTCATATAAATCTAGATAAATTTTTATGTATATTTGATAAATCATAAATTTTAAAATGATTATTTCTTATGTACAATATTCTATCAGATATGAAATAAATTTTATTTTAAACACTAAAAGTTTGATACCTATATGTTTTTTATGGGCTTCCTTCTGGAACCTTCCCTTTTCGAATACATCGTAAAGGCACCAAATTAACCCTAGCCTACTTGCGTCAAACTACTTAATCAGGCCCTGGACATAAAGCACTATACATATAGCACTACACATATAATTTTGCAGTTTTCATCTTAAGATTTTTAAAAATTGATTATTAGTATTTTGTTTGTATTTTAAATTTGTTCAATTAATTTTTTATGATCTATAAAAAAAAAAAATTAAAAATGTGCGAAAGTCAATTTCGAGTATACTCTACGATGAGTATAAATGTATTTTACAATTCTCATAGCATCACTAGATCGATTAGTGCGCGATAGAAGTAGGAAACGTCTATTTTGCTATGTTTCTTGTAAGACGAAGAAAATCCCCTTAAAGGCCACACATTACACGCGCAATCTTTTCCTCGTTCCGGGAACGTACAGATATTTGCACTCGGACTTGAACACGCGCAATCCATTGGCGCGCAACGGTAGCGAAATTGAGATAAAATTATATTCTGCGCGCGCTTTATGTCGTTCCGTCCGTCTTTCGAACCAGAACGTTCGTCAAAAGCGCACGGATTTGAACGCGTGGATGTGCCGGCTTTATAGCATCCAACACTTTTCAACGGACCTACTTTAAAGGTAAGTGCGTTCAGGGACGGAATGGACGGTCTGGAAACAGGGAGTTTTCAGATGGCCAGGATCATTCTATAGTTTGATGGCCTAGTGTTCAATAATTTTCTCCAAACCAGATCGTCTTGTTTTTATTTTTTTATTTTAATTTATTGTTTATATCAATTGAAATGTTGGTACTAAAAGAATTTAACAATTATTTTGTTTTAATAATTAACGAGTAAAAATCTTTGAAGTGGAATTGATATAAAAAAAAGAACAAAACACCGAACAACAAGATCTCCCGGTCTGGATTTAATTCCCACTACACCACTTATTACGTTTATGCTAAATCTTAATAAATAAATATACCGTACAATTATAATTGTTATTACAACAAGTAAGTACTTAAATAATTATTAATTTATAACTTTTTTACTAAATTACTTATAGAAGACAGGGAGGCACAGTGAAACACGAAATAAATTAGACTGTTTATATATTATTGTACAATAGTTGTATCAGTAAAATAATTATATTATAGTTTTTGAGAATTAATTGAAATTATTACAAAATTTAAAAACAATATTAATATTTTTAAAATTTTCAATTAATTAAATACCAACTTTGTAAATTTTTGTTGCTGTGCACTCTTCAGATTTGCTCTTCGAAAGGCGTAGATGTGCTTTGTGTAGAGTATAAACTCTATAAGTAAATTCTTTTATCCAGCAACGTAGACATCGGTTATATTAACTATAAGTATATATAATAATAATAATAATAATAATAATAATAATAATAATAATATTAGATCAAAGTTGTCGTATGATCAACATTTGAACGTTCCTGGAAAGAGGTAAAAAGTTCATTCGTGTAAATGTGCGTTTAATATTTAACCACATGCATAAACACGAGTTACAACGCGTTCATTTCTGATTTTTTAATGTATAAGCATCTTCTTTACACGCACTAACATTCCTTCGCTCCAGGAACGTACGCGAATTTGCGAGTTCAAGTCCGCATGCAATCAGGGAATTATGTTTAACATTGAACTCTTTAGACAAACCGTCGTTACACACCTACGCCACTGGTTATTCAATGACTAAATTTCATTATAAATCTTGAATTATGTGAAAATAAATATATTATACATGTATGATTCTTAAGACGCGTCACTTAAAATGATATAAAGGTTTAAACTTTTTTTTTTTTAAAATCAAAATACTTATCCTACACTAAACATTTTGCGAAACAATTTGTTGTCATAAATTAGTTGTTGAGGGTTGTCTACAGTCTAACACTCTAAGGCATATAACATAGTTGGTCTCATTACACTCTTATAGAACTTATACTTTTCAGCCTCCAATGGAACTATTTTATCGCATAGACTACCAGACGATCCTCTCCAATCCATCCACTCGCTTTTAATCCTTTATTTCACATCCTCCTCAAAACCCTGTTGTTTGTACAAAGGACGCTATATATTTAAAACACTAAACCTCATTTATCTTTGCCCCCCCCTCTTTTTCTCATTACACTCCTCGTTTCATCGACTTGTACGTAACGTGTAATTATCATTTACGTTACCTCACTGTACCTATACATAATGTAGTAAATAAAAAAAAAAATGAAATTTAGGCCATATTGCGTATGCCCGGTTAATATCCACATTTATAAAAAAATTGTGTGTGTAAAGAGAAATCAGTAAAGTTATCGCGAAATTAGAACGTTCCTCCCAATACGAGGAAAAGATTGTACGTGTAAAATCGCTTTTCTATTCTCTTTAATAGACGCAAATTCTTGAAACCACTTGCGATATTAAATCACATAGTTAAGAGAGCGTGGAGCGTGTAAATGACCCCCCCCCTTCTTAACAGGCATCATAAAGAAATATTAGGAATACCTTTTTTGTGAAGTATTCAAAATACTAATACAATACTATTGAAGCATTCTAATATATATTGTAAATAATTTTTTTCGAAGCATTCGGAAACACATATTGAAAATACTGGTAAAAAAATTATTTTGCCCTAAGTCTGGATTACTTAGAAACATTATGAGATTGTGATAAATAACACGTTTCTTATAGATCGTAATTACCATCAACGTTGGTCAAATTTAATTCAAAACCCTATGGGGCATAACTCTCAACGTGTACATTCCGTTCCTGAGGTTTACGTAAACCCTAACACCATGTCCTACGCAAATGCTAATCCGAAAGGGCGTACAACAACCAAAACAACATCATCAACCACCAGTAAATGCATAAACATACATTTGATATTTTTATACACTTTATCAAGCGATTCGGCAATTTAATTTCTTTCATTTAACTGTTACTCGTATAACCGCGAATGATTTAAATATTTTTTTTAATCATTATATACGTAAAAATATTTTTTATTTTTGTTTTACTATAAACATAATTTATTAATGTATTTATAACCGTTGAGTTTTGAGGAACTGTTAATATTCGCAAATAATTTAAATATTATTTTTAATCGTTATGTACGTATAAATCATTTTTTTTACGATTTACATAATTAATTAAGGTTTATATAACATTATGACCGTTGAAATTAACGAATTTTTAATTTTTTAAATTTATTTATATATACACGTATGAACGATGCTTATCAGGTAACCAAGTTCAGGGATGAAACAATTAGCGTTAATGCTAATGCAAATAGTAGACAACTGGAAGATGGCAACAATGACGCCTCGCTGTTTAAATATTGGAAAAAGAGATTCAGTCTTTTTTCCAAATTCGAACAAGGAATTATGTTGGATCGGGGTAAGAGAATGTGAAAGAGTCGTAAGATTTTTAATTTATAATCTATGCGTTTATTTATTTTAATAATTGTACAGAAAGTTTTTATTCGGTGTGTCCCGAAGTGTTGAGCAAGCACATCGCCGACAGCTGCGCTTTCAACGTCGGTATTGACCCCTTTTGCGGAGCCGGCGGAAATATAATCCAGCTGGCTATGGTCTGCAAATCAGGTATATAAACCCGACGTATAATCTATTGAATTCAGTCCTTGAATTGGAAAAATATTATGAAAGGGACGCGCTTGTGTATAAAAAAACGACTAAAATGTAGCAAAAATGTGCATAAAACGTCTTATAATCTCGTAGTGCTTCATCCCTCCAATTGATCAAAAACACCGTTCTAAGTTCATCAGTCTTGTTCGCAATATATTAATTATTATAAATAGGGAAGTTTAACTATACGGAAAAATCGATTGTTCGAATGTGCGCTTCTCTATAACTATTCCGACTGCGCATATAACCACAATCCGTGTTCAAGTATAAGCCTTGGTTTTCGCCTTGATAACAAAAAAAATAAATATTGTGCTCAAATCTCTTGCGTTTCCAGAGTCCATGTGATAGTCATCGTATAACGTTTAATTTTAAGAAACGTTCAGTTTAGAAGATGAAATATCTTAATTTTTTTTTTTTTAAAACATCGTAATCCGATTCGGTCAATGCTGTTGATCATATTTCATATAAAATGGTGGCAAAACGTATTTATTTTTTTTTGTTCATAATATTAACGAAATATTCGTGGTTTCACACAGTAATAGCAATGGATATCGATCCATTAAAAATTAAAATGGCCATGCACAACGCGAAATTATACGGTGTGCAACACAAAATAAAATTTATCGTCGGCGATTTCTTCGTCAAGGGCCACACTTTAAAGGCCGACGTTTTAGTTACGTCACCGCCGTGGGGTGGCCCTACGTACAGTAGACAAAATGTGTTTCCGTTGGTCGAATTGTGCGGCGAAAACGGCGGCGCGTCGAACATAATGAGAATCGCTAAATCAATCGCGCCGCGCGTGGTACTGCATTTACCAAAAAATTGCAGTAAAGGCGAAGTTCGTATATAATTTATTTTTAAAAAACCCTCAATTTTTTTTTTACTTTCTCCTGTGTAAAAACCGTTTCAGTGCGTACGACTCGGACGAGAATTCCAGAAAATGAAGTTCGAACATTGCTATTTGGACGGGAGATTGAACTGCTTAACGGTGTATTATTCTTCATTTAAAAAATGGAATAATCTCGGAGATGAAACGCAGTTGAACGACTATTCAGGGGAAACGCGCGATAGCGTCCCGCAGGTTCTCGAAAAAGATGTGCGCTTGTTCTCAAAACGTAAGTTTTAAGTAAAAAAAAAATCGTTTAAATGTGTGTTTCTATATGAGAATTTTTTTTTTTTTTATCAAAGTGGGTTATAAAACAACAACACGATGTCTTGTGTAGATTATAATAATATTATTATATGAATTAATTAATGTGGAAATACTGAAATATAGAACGCGTCTGAGTGCTTATAAAAGCGATTCACCGGTTTTGTATAATATTACTAGGAGAAACATTCAATGGACGGGACGGTATGTGGGCATTCAACGAATACTTGGATCGCTCGAAATCGTTCTTGGCCGAAAATGGGACAAAAAGCGATGAAAGTTCGCATTTGCTACGGCGCAACCCGCAAAAACAGTTTATGGGTAACGCGCGTCAGCAACCGAAGAATTATTATCACAGGCGGTTGTGAGCGAATTCATAGCGTACAAACATTTGCACAGTACATTATTTCATTTATTAAATTTATTTCGCAACAAACATCTGTTTGCAATGTTGAACTTTTCATTATTATTTTTTTAAATTTTACATTATTATTGTTCCTTTTTTTGCAAATTTTGAACTATTGATTGTATTTTTGCAAATTTTGTACTATAGTTTCTTTTTTGTAAATTTTATACTATTGATTATTTTTTTACATTTTTCACTATTGTTTCTTTTTTATACTTTTTTACTATTACTTTCTTACAAATCTTGTTCTATTGTTACGTTTTTGCAAATCGTTTTTTATCGATTATTTTCGTTTTATACATTTTTATTACTGTTTATTTTAGTAATTTCTTACTATACACATATCTACATTCTTGAAAATTTTGATATATTCTTATGTTTTTTTTGTACATTTTTTTTTTTTTGTATAATTTAATTGTTGTTACTACTGTTATAATGTTGTTATTTTTTTACTGCTTCTATTTTGTGAATTGTTTTGATATTTAAATTTGGTTCAATTTGTTTATATATCTTATAAATTGTATTCGATTGATAATTTTTGTTGTAAATATTGTTCTATTATTACATTTTTGTGAATTTGTATATTATAATTATTTTCTTTTTGAATACATATATTTTTCTATCCAGCTATTTGCCAATTTTCTTTTATAAAATATATATATGTATATATATACATATATATATATATATATATATATATATATATATATATATATAACCCATTTAACGAATAATAATAATAATAATAATAATAGTGGAGATGACGTAAATTAATTAACTAGTGTGCAAACAAATAATATTTTACCATAAGAAAATCATTAAATTACTACATATTTATATTTTCAAGAATCAAAATATATATAATGTTACAATTTAAAAAAAAGTCGATTATTAGACAAAATAATTGTAAAAAAAATTAGCAGTTTCTAAGAGTTCATCCGAAATCGTGCATTCTGTATCATATTAAAAATAGCAATTATATACAAATGTGATAGGTACATATATAACTGCGATCGAAGCTGGTAATTGAGCTAGTTACACTGTGTATTATTTTAAAGAGCATATGTAAAATAGTTATTATTATTATTAATATATTATTATTTATAATATATTGGTTTTATAAATATGTTTTAAAATAAACAATTCTTCGCTGACGTGACAACGTAAAATTTCATACCTATTGACAGTTTATAAAATATCGCGTCATACTTGATTCATCCGGGTAAGGTATAACATTGAGACATTTGCACGACAAATTATATATGAATTCTTATTGTTGCCTATGATATATTGATGTATTCTCTTGCGATCTAAGTGCCAACACATCTGAAGATAATTATATAAAAGTTTTTTCGTGTCAATTGATATTATTTGAAAGTTATTTTCAAAAATCGTAATTATGAGTAAGTCAATATCGTTTAATAATTAACAATTTTTTAAAAATTATTTTATATAAATATAGGGGAATTTTTTCTTGCCAAATATCTAAATCTTGGGAAATATAAATCTTTTTTGTTACATAGTTTTAGAAAAATTTTTTCGTTTCATACATTTTCTTCAACAATAACTAAGACTAATTGAATTTTTTTTTTAACTATGATTTAAATTAGGAGAATTCTCATAGGATATAGTTTCGGAGAATTGAAATAGGCGACGATTTTCAATTCTGATGAATATCTCGAATTTTACGCGTATAAATTAAATTTATGATGAATTGATGAAATTATTTACTCTCTATAATAACAAATAATAAAAAGTAAATCTATCGGGGACGATTTTAAAATCTTTTTAATAATAATACATACAGTAATAATAATAATAATTATAATAATAAATAGATGAACATAAGCTTTTCTTTTTTGTTTTCCGTATAAATTCACGTAGGCACTCATGTAGATAGTAATAATACTCATGACTAAGAGATTCTTGCTCTGAAAGTGAGCGTTGTTTATTCGTAAATGCGACTTAAATCGGCTGCATTAAATTTAATATAAGTTAAATAAATAGATTCGTTGGGTTTCGGTTGTGTTGTGGGCTATAACGATTTTCCGAATGACATCGATCAACAATCAACCGGTTGCCAGGCAATATATTATATTAGTTTTCTTTGGATACTGATTAGGATTGTTGATTACATTTTTTTTCTTCGTAAGGTTAGTTGACGTCATATATAATTATTTACTTTATGTAAATTATTATAAAAAAATATTTCGGTCGAGACCGTGCACTTGCAACGCCGGAAAATATTTTATCTAGTAATAGATACATATACAATTTCAAATCTATTTTGATTTTTTATGCCAAATAAAGCAATAAGGAAAACTGACGATTTAAATGCAGTGGCGATTAAGACTATTTTATGTTACCGGTAATTAAATTCAAGGGGTCTCTATAAATTTACTACTTGTATTGTCGTATTTTCAACAAATTTAACATATTATATAATAATTATTACATTTTTCATTAACATACAAAAAAAATACGAAAATAAATTATAAAATAGTTTTAATAATTTGTAAAAATAATTAATACATTAATTTTATTTTTTAATATTTCATTTCGTATTGTCACATTAACACCATTTCGGGTAACATCTCTTTTTTAACACTAATCAGTTTGAAACATTCTAAATGTTCCTGCGACATAGACATCTTAAATATTGTTACGCTTTATAAATATAAAAATACAAAAACAATTTCAACTTTTATATCCATGTCTATGTTCTGAAATGGAATAATTTAATTTTGTGATTATATATTTACACGTTTAGTTTATAATTTCCCTCCCTATTTTTTATACCCTGTTTCTAAGTACTAATTTTGTTTTCGTTTATAATTATTATTATTATTATTATTATTATTCTTATTATTATTATTATTATTATTATTATTATTATTATTACTATTCAAGTTGAAAAAAAAACTATATAGAAAAGTGAAATATTTTTAATTCCATAAATTTAATTGTAAAATATTAAAATCACACTGTTCATGATATACGATTTACCTTAAAGAAAATTGATCAACTCTCTTCAAAGTTAAAACATACTAGACTATAATTTAAACAGAACGACAATAAAAATTGTATCGCGACTCTTGTTCTGAATACAACGCTCCACGCTCTTGTTAACGAAACTACTAATTAAAGTAAATGTCTGGAGAATAACAATGTTATACCTTACAGTACTACAAGGGTCTTCAACCTCACATTCTAAGTGCTCCGTGTATTAATTAATTTATTTTTATATTATGATCAAATAACGACAACTGTATGATATCGCTATCAAAAAAAAAAAAAAAATTTAGAGAAGTTAATCTATAATAATAAAAACGGAATTTTCGTTTATAATAATTATAGGTTCTTATTATGAATGCTGTACATCAGATTTAGAAAATAATTAGACCGCTCTATAAAAAGGTTGAAGACCCCCCTCGCCTTAAGGGGATTGCAAGCGCGCAATTTCTTTCTTCGTCTTACACACGCACACATGAATCACATACAGGGCCTGTTTAACCAATAAGCTGAGTAGACCACAAAATAATTTTATTATGAACGTAGAAGCTTGTGATTTTCTGCTCTTGGGCCGATTTAAAATCCATTTTAAGCCAGGACAAAGTAAAGGCACTTGAATACTTTTGTTTATTGAATGTGATCTCATGGAAAATTTTTCCTTCAATATAATAGTGTAATTTTTGGCATTCTCAAAATCAAGACACAACAACTTTTTATAGACCGTTTAAACTAATGTCTGGCGTAAATTGTTTAAAAAATATTCTTGCAAATCTAAATAAATATTTATGTATATTTAACGAATCATACATTTTAAAATGATTATTTCTTATGTACAATATTCTATCAGATATGAAATAAATTTTATTATAAACACTAAAACTTTGATACCTATATGATTTTTATGGGTCTCCTTCTGGAGCCTTCCCTTTTCGAATACATCGTAAAGGCACCAAATTAACCCTAGCCTACTTGCGTCAAACTACTTAATCAGGCCCTGGACATAAAGCACTATACATATAGCACTATACATTTAATTTTGCAGTTTTCATCTTAAGATTTTTAAAAATTGATTATTATCATTTTGTTTGTATTTTAAATTTGTTCAATTAATTTTTTATGATCTATAAAAAAAAAAAATTAAAAATGTGCGAAAGTCAATTTCGAGTATACTCTACGATGAGTATAAATGTATTTTACAATTCTCATAGCATCACTAGATCGATTGGTGCGCGATAGAAGTAGGAAACGTCTATTTTGCTATGTTTCTTGTAAGACGAAGAAAATCCCCTTAAAGGCCACACATTACACGCGCAATCTTTTCCTCGTTCCGGGAACGTACAGATATATGCACGCGGACTTGAACACGCGCAATCCATTGGCGCGCAACGGTAGCGAAATTGAGATAAAATTATATTCTGCGCGCGCTTTATGTCGTTCCGTCCGTCTTTCGAACCAGAACGTTCGTCAAAAGCGCACGGATTTGAACGCGTGGATGTGCCGGCTTTATAGCATCCAACACTTTTCAACAGACCTACTTTAAAGGTAAGTGCGTTCAGGGACGGAATGGACGGTCTGGAAACAGGGAGTTTTCAGATGGCCAGGATCATTCTATAGTTTGATGGCCTAGTGTTCAATAATTTTCTCCAAACCAGATCGTCTTGTTTTTATTTTTTTATTTTAATTTATTGTTTATATCAATTGAAATGTTGGTACTTAAAGAATTTAACAATTATTTTGTTTTAATAATTAACGAGCAAAAAATCTTTAAAGTGGAATTGATATAAAATAAGAACAAAACTCCGAACAACAAGATCTCCCGGTCTGGATTTAATTCCCACTACACCACTTATTACGTTTATGCTAAATCTTAATAAATAAATATACCGTACAATTATAATTGTTATTACAACAAGTAAGTACTTAAATAATTATTAATTTATAACTTTTTTACTAAATTACTTATAGAATACCGGGAGGCACAGTGAAACACGAAATAAATTAGACTGTTTATATATTATTGTACAATAGTTGTATCAGTAAAATAATTATATTATAGTTTTTGAGAATTAATTGAAATTATTACAAAATTTAAAAACAATATTAATATTTTTAAAATTTTCAATTAATTAAATACCGGCTTTGTAAATTTGTGTTGCTGTGCACTCTTCAGATTTGCTCTTGAAAAGGCATAGATGTGCTTTGTGTAGAGTATAAACTCTAAAAGTAAATTCTTTTATCCAGAAACCTCATCAAAGACATCGGTTATATTAACTTAAGTATATATAATAATAATACTACTACAACTACTACTACTACTAATAATAATAATAATAATATTAATAATATTGGATCAAAGTTGTCGTATGATCAATATTTGAACGTTCCTGAAAAGAGGTAAAACGTTCATGCGTGTAAATGTGCGTTTAATATTTAACCACGGGCAAAAACACGAGTTACAACTCGTTCATTTCTGATTTTTTAATGTATAAGCATCTTCTTTACACGCACTAACATTCAATTTGCGAGTTCAAGTCCGCATGCAATCAGGGAATTATGTTTAACATTGAACTCTTTAGACAAACCGTCGTTACACACCTACGCCACTGGTTATTCAATGACTAAATTTCATTATAAATCTTGAATTATGTGAAAATAAATATATTATACATGTATGATTCTTAAGACGCGTCACTTAAAATGATATAAAGGTTTAAACTTTTTTTTTTTTAAAATCAAAATACTTATCCTACACTAAACATTTTGCGAAACAATTTGTTGTCATAAATTAGTTGTGGAGGGTTGTCTACAGTGTAACACTTTGAAGCATATAACATAATTGGTCTTATTACACTCTTATAGAACTTATACTTTTCAGCCTCCACTGGAACTAGTTTATCGCATAGATTACCAGAGGATTCTCTCCAATCCATCCACTCGCTTTTAATCCTTTATTTCACATCCTCGTCAAAACTCTGTTGTTTGTTTAAAGGACGCTATATACTTAAAACACTAAACCTAATTTATCCTTGTCCTCTCCCCTCCCTTATTCTCATTACACTCCTCGTTTCATCGACTTGTAGGTAACGTGTAATTATCATTTACGTTATCTCACTGTACCTATACATAATGTAGTAAATAAAAAAAAAAATGAAATTTAGGCCATATTGCGTATGCCCGGTTAATTTCCACATTTATAAAAAAATTGTGTGGGTAAAGAGAAATCAGTAATGTTATCGCGAAATTAGAACGTTCCTCCCAATGCGAGGAAAAGATTGTACGTGTAAAATCGCTTTTCTATTGTCTTTAATAGACGCAAATTCTTGAAACCACTTGCGATATTCAATCGCGTAGTTAAGAGAGCGTGGAGCGTGTAAATGACCCCTTCCCTTCTTAACAGGCATCATAAAGAAATATCCGGAATACCTTCTTTGTGGAGTATTCAAAATACTAATGTAATACTATTGAAGCATTCTAATACATACTCTGAATAAATTTTTTCTAAGCATTCGGAAACATATTGAAAATACTGGTAAAAAAATTATTTTGCCCTAAGTCTGGATTACTTAGAAACAATATTAGATTGTGATAAATAACACGTTTCTTATAGATCGTAATTACCGTCAACGTTGGTCAAATTTAATTGAAAACCCCATGGGGCATAATTCTCAACGTGTACATTCCGTTCCTGAGGTTTACGTAAACCCTAACACCATGCCCTACGCAAATGCTAATCCGAACAGCAATAGAAACGTGCCAAAACGTTATCCCCCGAATAACAGTAAGACCAATAAGACTGTATGCCAAAACAATTGAAATTATAAAAAGAAATATTTTATTTAATTTAGATCAAATTCGCATGACATCTACACCAGGCGTGCGACAAGGCGTACAACAACATCAACCACGAGTAAATGTATACACTAAATTTGATATTATTATACACTTTTTCACGCGTTTTGGCAATTTCCTTTCTATCGTATAACTGTTAATATTTGCAAATAATTTAAATATCTTTTTTAATCGTTATGTTCGTATAAATATTTTTTTTTTTACGATTTACATATTTATTTAAGGTTTCTATAACCGTTGAAATTAATGAATTTTTAATTTTTAAATTTATTTACTTATACACGTATGAACGATGCTTATCAGGTAACTAAGTTCAGGGATGAAACAATTAGCGTTAATGCTAATGAAAATAGTAGACAACTGGAAGATGGCAACAATGACGCCTCACTGTTTAAATATTGGAAAAAGAGATTCAGTCTTTTTTCCAAATTCGAACAAGGAATTATGTTGGATCGGGGTAAGAGAATGTGAAAGAGTCGTAAGATTTTTAATTAATAATCTATGCGTTTATTTATTTTAATAATTGTACAGAAAGTTTTTATTCGGTGTGTCCCGAAGTGTTGAGCAAGCACATCGCCGACAGCTGCGCTTTCAACGTGGGTATTGACCCCTTTTGCGGAGCCGGCGGAAATGTAATCCAGCTGGCTATGGTCTGCAAATCAGGTATATAAACCCGTCGTATAATCTATCGAATTCAGTGCTTGAATTGGAAAAAATATTATCAAAGGGACGCGCAAAAGTGTATAAAATAATGACTAAAACGTAGCAAAAAGGTGCATAAAACGTCTTATAAACTCGAAGTGCTTCATCACTCCAATTGATCAAACAACCCTGTTCTAAGTTCATCAGTCTTGTTCGCAATATATTAATTATTATAAATAGGGAAGTTTAACTATACGGAAAAATCGATTGTTCGAATGTGCGCTTCTCTATAGCTATTCCGACTGCGCAAAATAAACCCAATCCGTATTCAAGTATAAGCCTTGGTTTTCGCCTTGATACAAAAAAAAAAAAATTGCACTCAAATTTCTTTCGTTTCCAGAGTCCATGTGATTGTCATCGTATAATGTTTAATTTTAACAAACGTTCAGTATAGGGACGATGAAATATCTTTTAATTTTTTTTTTTAAAAAACGACGTACACCGATTCGGTCAATGCTGTTGATCATATTTCATATAAAATGAGAGCTAAACGTATTTATTTTTTTTGTTTATACTATTAACGAAATATTCGTGGTTTCACACAGTAATAGCAATGGATATCGATCCATTAAAAATTAAGATGGCCATGCACAACGCGAAATTATACGGTGTGCAACACAAAATAAAATTTATCGTCGGCGATTTCTTCGTCAAGGGCCACACTTTAAAGGCCGACGTATTAGTAACGTCACCACCGTGGGGTGGCCCTACATACAGTAGACAAAATGTGTTTCCGTTGGCCGAATTGTGCGGCGAAAACGGCGGCGCGTCGAACATAATGAGAATCGCTAAATCAATCGCGCCGCGCGTGGTACTGCATTTACCAAAAAATTGCAGTAAAGACGAAGTTTGTATATAATTTATTTTTAAAAAACCCTCAATTTTTTTTTTACTTTCTTCTGTGCAAAAACCGTTTCAGTGCGTACGACTCGGACGAGAATTCGAGAAAATAAAATTCGAGCATTGCTATTTGGACGGAAGATTAAACTGTTTAACGGTGTATTATTCTTCATTAAAAAAATGGAATAGTCCCGGGGATGAAAAACAGTTAAAAGTCTATACAAGAGAAACTCGTGATCACGTCCCGCAAGTTGGCGAAAAAGATGTGCGCCTGTTCTCAAAACGTAAGTTTTTAGTAAAAAAAAATTACTATGAAGACGCAATCAATTTTTCTTTTAAATTAAAAATTGCAATTAAAAATAATTGCAAAATCTATGGTCAGATTCTAAAAAGGAATCAACTAACTTAATTTTATCTAGTTAAAAAACAAAAATCATTAGATTTTACAACCAATATCGTTTAAATGTGTGTTTCTATATGAGAATTTTGTTTTGTTCTTTGCAAAGTGGGTTATAAAACAACAACATGATGTCTAGTGTAGAATATAATAATAATATTATCATATGAATTAATTAATTAATGCGGAATTACTGAAATATATAACGCGTCTGAATGCTTATAAAAGTTATTCACCGGTTTTGTATAATATTACTAGGAGAAACTTTTAACGGACGAGATAGTATGTGGGCATTTAAAGAATATTTGAATCGTTCGAAATCGTTTTTGGCTGAAAATGGGACGAAAAGCGATGAAAGTTCGCATTTGCTACAGGGCAACCCACAAAAACGGTTTGAGGGAAACGAAATGAAGAACAGGAAATGAAGAATTATTATCACAGGCGGTTGTGAGCGAATTCATAGCGTACAAACATTTGCACAGTACATTATTTCATTTATTAAATTTTTTTCGCAACAAACATCTGTTTGATATTTCGTACTTTTCATTATTATTTTTTTTAATTTTACATTATTATTATTCATTTTTTTGTAAATATTGTACTATTGATTGCATTTTTGGAAATTTTGTACTATTGTTTCTGTTTTGTAAATTTTATACAATTGATTATTTTTTTACCTTTTTCACTATTGTATCTTTTTTTATAGATTTTTACTATTATTTTCTTACAAATATTGTTCTATTGTTACGTCGTTGGAAATCGGTTTTATCGATTATTTTCGTTTTATACATTTTTATTACTGTATTTTTTTGTAATTTAATATTATACAGTTACCTACATTTTTGGAAATTTTGATATATTCTTATGTTTTTTTTTACATTTTTTTTATTGTATAATTTTAATTTTTCTTACTACTGTTCATAATGTTGTTATTTTCTTACTGTTTCTATTTTATGAATTATATCGATTTTTGAATTTTGTTCAATTTTTTTATATTTTTTATTAATTGTATTCGATTGGTAATTTTTTAGTAAATACTGTTCTATTATTGTATTTGTGTGAATTTGTATATCATAATTTTTTTCTTTTTAAATACATATATTTTTCTATCCAGCTATTTGCCAGTTTTCTTTTATAACACACATATATATATATATATATATATATATATATATATATATATATAACCCATTTAACGAATAATAATAATAATAATAATTATAATAATAATAATAATTAAGTGGAGATGACGTAGATTAATTAACTAGTGTGCAAACAAATAATATTTTACCATAAAAAAAATCATAAATTACTACGTATTTATATTTTCATGAATCAAAATATATATATTGTTACAATTTGAAAAAAAGTCGATTATTAGACAAAATAATTGTAAAAAAAATTAGCAGTTTCTATAAGTTCATCCGAAATCGTGCATTCTGTATCATATTAAAATAGTAATTATATAAAAATGTGATAGGTACATATATAACTACGACCGAAGCTGGTAATTGTAATAGTTTCACTGTGTATTATTTTAAAAAGCATATGTAAATTAGTTATTATTATTATTATTATTAATATATTATTATTCATAATATATTGGTTTTATAAATATGTTTTAAAATAAACAATTCTTCATTGACGTGACAACGTAAAATTCGATACCTATTGACAGTTTATAAAATATCGCGTCATACTTGATTCATCCGCGTAAGGTATAACATTGAGACATTTGCATGACAAATAATATATGAATTATTATTGTTGCCTATGATATATTGATGTATTCTCTTGCGATCTAAGTGCCAACACATCCGAAGATAATTATATAAAAGTTTTTTCGTGTCAATTGATATTATTTGAAAGTTATTTTCAAAACTCGTAATTATGAGTAAGTCAATATCGTTTAATAATTAACAATTTTTTTTAAAATTATTTTATATAAATATAGGGGAATTTTTTCTCGCCAAATATCTAAACCTTGGGAAATATAAATCTTTTTTGTTACATAGTTTTAGAAAAAATTTTTCGTTTCATACATTTTCTTCAACAATAAATAAAATTAATTGAATTTTTTTTTTAACTATGATTTAAACTAGGAGAATTCTCAAAGGATATAGTTTAGGAGAATTTAAATACGCGACGATTTTCAATTCTGATGAATATCTTTTGAATTTTACGCGTTTAACTTAAATTTATGATGATTTGATGAAATTATTTATTCTCTATAATAGCAAATAATAAAAAGTAAATCTATCGGGGACGATTTTAAAATCTTTTTAATAATAATAAATATAGTAATAATAATAATAATAGTCATAATAATAAATATATGAACATAAGTTTTTCTTTTTGGTTTTCCGTATAAATTCACGTAGGCACTCATGTAGATAGTAATAATACTCATGACTAAGAGATTCTTGTTCTGAAAGTGAGTGTTATTTATTCGTAAATGCGACTCAAAACGGCCGCATTAAATTTAATATAAGTTAAATAAATAGATTCGTTGGGTTGCGGTTGTGTCGTGGGCTATAACTATTTTCCGAATGACATCGTTTAACAATCAACCGGTTGCCAGGCAATATATTGTATTAGTTTTCTTTGGATACTGATTAGGATTGTTGATTACATTTTTTTTCTTCGTCAGTTTGGGTGACGTTATTTATTATTATTTACTTTGTATCAATTAATATAAAAAAATATTCCGTTCAAAACCGTGCACTTGCAACGACGGACAATATTTTATCTAATAATAGATACATATACAATTTCAAAACTATTTTAATTTTTTATGCCAACTAAAGCAATAAGGAAAACTGGGGATTTAAAAGCAGTGGCGATTAGGACTATTTTATGTTCCCGGTAATTAAATTCATGGGGTCTCTATAAATTTGCTACTTGTATTGTCGTATTTTCAACAGATTTAACATATTATATAATAATTATTACATTTTATCATTAACATAAAAAAAAAAAAAAATACGAAAATAAATTATAAAATAGTTTAAATAATTTGTAAAAATAATTAATACATTAATTTTTTTTTTAATATTTCATTTCGTATTGTCATATTAACACCATTTCGGGCAACATCTCTTTTTTAACACTAATCAGTTTGAAGCATTCTAAATGTTCCTGCGACATAGACATCTTAAATTTTGTTACGTTTTATAAATATAAAAATACATACATAATACAAATACAATTTTAACTTTTATATCCATGTCCATGTTCTGAAATAAAACAATTTAGTTTTGTGATTTTATATTTACACGTGTAGTTTATAATGTCCCTCCCTATTTTTTATACCCTGTTTCTATGTACTAATTTTGTTTTCGTTAATATTTATTATTATAATTATTGTAATTCTTCTTCTTTCTTCGATTTTGGCCGACTATGGACCACGTGAAATAATTTACGATTGAATTTCTCTATTTTTTCTTCGTTTCCAGTATTCTTTCATTCTTTCTCCATGTTGTTTCTTTCTTTCTTCTTTCCATTTTGCTCCTGTCTTCTTTTTTGCCTTTTCTCGAAAACCCTTGAATCCTCTGATCTTCTCTCTGAATTATTCTCTTCTCTCCACCTGCTCTCCATCTATTTCCATTTCTTCCATGTCTTTCCTGACCTCCTTGATCCATATCTTCTGTGTCTTGGAGTTTCTGTCAAAGTAATTGAATATTCTCTTCGTCAATCTTCCTTCATTCATTCTTTTAATGTGTCCGTAGAAAGTCACTCTTCTTCTCCTCATTGTGTCCGTTATTCTTTCTGTTTTTGTATAGATCTCTTTGTTGCTTCTCAGTTTCCATTTTTATATTTTAGTCCCAAGAATTTCCGTATACTTTTTCTCTCCTTTTTTTCTACCTCATCTAACTGTCTGGCCGTGTTTAGCGCAAGGCATTCTGAAGCATAGAGGCCCTCCGGCTTAATTACTGTATTGTAGTGCCTTAATTTTGCGTTTATGGATATGGACTTCTTGTTATATATATTTTTTGTCAATTGGAATGCCAATACCATTTTTCTTGCTCTTCCTAGGACTGCTTCTTTTTCGAGGGCATTTGGTTGAATTATTTCTCCTAAATATTATTGTAATTATTATTATTATTACTATTCAAGTTGAAAAAAAAACTATATATAGAACAGTGAAATATTTTTAATTTCATGAATTTAATTGTAAAATATCAAAATCACACTGCTCATGATATACGATTTACCTGTTGATCATTACTAAAGAAATTTGATCAACTCTCTTCAATGTTAAAATACACAAGACTATAATTTAAACAGAACGACGATAAAAATTGTATCGCGACTGTTGTTCTGAATACAACGCTCCACGCTCTTGTTAACGAAACTACTAATTAAAGTAAATGTCTGGAGAATAACAATGTTATACCTTACTGTACTACAGGGGTCTTCAACCTCACATTCTAAGTGCAGTGTGTATTAATTAATTTATTTATTTTCATATTATAATCAAATAACGACAAATGTATGATATCGCTATCAAAAAAAAAAAAAAAATTTAGAGAACTTAATCTATAATAATAAAAACGGAATTATCGTATAAAATAATTATAGGTTCTTATTATGAATGCGGTACATCAGATTTAGAAAATAATTAGACCGCTCTATAAAAAGGTTGAAGATCCCCCTCGCCTTAAGGGGATTGCAAGCGCGCAATTTCTTTCTTCGTCTTACACACGCACACATGAATCACATACAGGGCCTGATTAACCAATAGGCTGAGTAGACCACAAAATAATTTTCTTATGAACGTAGAAACTCGTGATTTTCTGCTTTTGGGCCGATTTAAAATCCATTTTAAGCCAGGACAAAATGAAGGCACTTGAATACCTTTGTTTATTGAATGTGATCTCGTGGAAAATTTTTCCTTTAATAAAATAGTGTAATTTTTGCATTCTCGAAATCAAGACACAACAACTTTTTATAAACCGTTTAAACTAATGTCTGGCGCAAATTGTTTAAAAAATATTATTGTAAATCTAAATACATATTTATGTATATTTAACGAATCATAAATTTTAAAATGATTATTTCTTATGTACAATATTCTATCAGATATGAAATAAATTTTATTTTAAACACTAAAAGTTTGATACCTATATGTTTTTTATGGGCCTCCTTCTGGAACCTTCCCTTTTCGAATACATCGTAGAGGCACCAAATTAACCCTAGCCTACTTGCGTCAAACTACTTAATCAGGTCCTGGACATATAGCACTATACATATAATTTTGCAGTTTTCATCTTATGATTTTTAAAAATTGATTATTAGCATTTTGTTTGTATTTTGAATTTGTTCAATTAATTTTTTATGAACTATAAAAAAAAAAAATTAGAAATGTGCAAAAGTTAATTTCTTGTAGACTTTACGATGAGTTTAAATGTGTTTTTACAATTCTCATAGCATCACTAGATCGATTGGTGCGCGTTGGAAGTAGGAAACGTCTATTTTGCTATGTTTCTTGTAAGACGAAGAAAATCCCCTTAAAGGCCACACATTACACGCGCAATCTTTTCCTCGTTCCGGGAACGTACAGATATTTGCACGCGGACTTGAACACGCGCAATCCATTGGCGCGCAACGGTAGCGAAATTGAGATAAAATTCTATTCTGCGCGCGCTTTATGTCGTTCCGTCCGTCTTTCGAACCAGAACGTTCGTCAAAAGCGCACGGATTTGAACGCGTGGATGTACCGGCTTTATAGCATCCAACACTTTTCAACAGACCTACTTTAAAGGTAAGTGCGTTCAGGGACAGAATGGACGGTCTGGAAACAGGGAGTTTTCAGATGGCCAGGATCATTCTATAGTTTGATGGCCTAGTGTTCAATAATTTTCTCCAAACCAGATCGTCTTGTTTTTATTTTTTTATTTTAATTTATTGTTTATATCAATTGAAATGTTGGTACTTAAAGAATTTAACAATTATTTTGTTTTAATAATTAACGAGCAAAAAATCTTTAAAGTAGAATTGATATAAAATAAGAACAAAACACCGAACAACAAGATCTCCCGGTCTAAATTTAATTTCCACTACTCCACTGATTACGTTTATACTAAATCTTAATAAAACAATATACCGTACAATTATAATTGTTATTACAACAAGTAAGTACTTAAATAATTAATAACTTATAAATTTATACTATATTACTTATAGAAGAGAGGGAGGCACAGTGAAACACGAAAAAAATTCGAATTTTTATATATCATTGTACAATTGTTGTATCAATAAAATTATTATATTATATTTTTGGAGAATTAATTGCATCGATTACAAAATTTTAAAAAAATATAAATATTTTTTAAATTTTCAATTATTTAAATACCGGCTTTGTAAATTTGTGTTGCTGTGCACTCTTCAGATTTGCTCTTGAAAAGGCATAGATGTGCTTTGTGTAGAGTATAAACTCTAAAAGTAAATTCTTTTATCCAGAAACCTCATCAAAGACATCGGTTATATTAACTTAAGTATATATAATAATAATACTACTACAACTACTACTACTACTAATAATAATAATAATATTAATAATATTGGATCAAAGTTGTCGTATGATCAATATTTGAACGTTCCTGAAAAGAGGTAAAACGTTCATGCGTGTAAATGTGCGTTTAATATTTAACCACGGGCAAAAACACGAGTTACAACTCGTTCATTTCTGATTTTTTAATGTATAAGCATCTTCTTTACACGCACTAACATTCCTCCGCTCCAGGAACGTACGCGAATTTGCGAGTTCAAGTCCGCATGCAATCAGGGAATTATGTTTAAAATTGAACTCTTTAAACAAACCGTCGTTACACACTTACGCGACTGGTTATTCAATGCCTAAATTTCATTATAAATCTTGAATTATGTGAAAATAAATATATTATACATTTATGATTATTCAGACGCGTCACTTAAAATGATATAAAGGTTTGAACTTTTTTTTTTTTTTTTTTTTTTTTATAAAATCATACACTAAACATTTTATGAAACAATTTGGTGTCATAAATTAGTTATGAAGGGTTGCCCACAGTCTAACACTCTGAACCATATAACATAGTTGGTCTCATTACACTCTTATAGAACTTTTATTTTTCAGCCTCCACTGGAACTAGTTTATCGCATAGATTACCAGAGGATTCTCTCCAATCCATCCACTCGCTTTTAATCCTTTATTTCACATCCTCGTCAAAACTCTGTTGTTTGTTTAAAGGACGCTATATACTTAAAACACTAAACCTTATTTATCCTTGTCCTCCCCCCTCCCTTATTCTCATTACACTCCTCGTTTCATCGACTTGTAGGTAACGTGTAATTATCATTTACGTTATCTCACTGTACCTATACATAATGTAGTAAATAAAAAAAAAAAATGAAATTTAGGCCATATTGCGTATGCCCGGTTAATTTCCACATTTATAAAAAAATTGTGTGGGTAAAGAGAAATCAGTAATGTTATCGCGAAATTAGAACGTTCCTCCCAATGCGAGGAAAAGATTGTACGTGTAAAATCGCTTTTCTATTGTCTTTAATAGACGCAAATTCTTGAAACCACTTGCGCTATTAAATCGCGTAGTTAAGAGAGCGTGGAGCGTGTAAATGACCCCTTCCCTTCTTAACAGGCATCATAAAGAAATATTCGGAATACCTTTTTTGTGAAGTATTCAAAATACTAATGTAATGCAATTGAAGCATTCTAATACATATTCTGAATAAATTTTCTTTAAGCATTCCGGAATATGTATTGAAAATACTGTTAAACAAATTATTTTGCCCCAAGTCTGGATTACATAAAAACAATATTAGATTGTGATAAGTAACACGTTTCTTATAGATCGTAATTACCATCAACGTTGGTCAAATTTAATTCAAAACCCTATGGGGCATAACTCTCAACGTGTACATTCCGTTCCTGAGGTTTACGTAAACCCTAACACCATGCCCTACGCAAATGCTAATCCGAACAGCAATAGAAACGTGACAAAACGTTATCCCCCCATTAACGGTAACACCAATAAGACCGTACGTCAAAACAATTGAAATTACAAAGAAATATTTTATTTTATTTAGATCAAATTCGAATGACATCTACACCAGGCGTGCGACAAGGCGTACAACAACATCAACCACGAGTAAATGTATACACTAAATTTGATATTATTATACACTTTTTCACGCGTTTTGGCAATTTCCTTTCTATCGTTTAACTGTTAATATTCGCAAATAATTTAAATATTATTTTTAATCGTTATGTTCGTATAAATATTTTTTTTTACGATTGACATAATTAATTAAAGTTTATATAACATTATAACCATTGAAATTAAGGAATTTTAAATTTTTTAAATTTATTTATATATACACGTATGAATGATGCTTATTAGGTGACCAAGTGCAGGGATGAAACAATTAGTGCTAATGCTAATGAAAATAGTAGACAACTGGAAGATGGCAACAATGACGCCTCACTGTTTAAATATTGGAAAAAGAGATTCAGTCTCTTTTCCAAATTCGAACAAGGAATTATGTTGGATCGGGGTAAGAGAATGTGAAAGAGTCGTAACATTTTTAATTTATAACTTATGCGTTTATTTATTTTAATAATTGTACAGAAAGTTTTTATTCGGTGTGTCCCGAAGTGTTGAGCAAGCACATCGCCGACAGCTGCGCTTTCAACGTCGGAATTGACCCCTTTTGCGGAGCCGGCGGAAATGTAATCCAGCTGGCTATGGTCTGCAAATCAGGTATATAAACCCGTCGTATAATCTATTGAATTCAGTGCTTGAATTGGAAAAAATATTATCAAAGGGACGCGCAAAAGTGTATAAAATAACGACTAAAACGTAGCAAAAAGGTGCATAAAACGTCTTTAAATTCGAAGTGCTTCATCCCTCCAATTGATCAAACAACCCTGTCATAAGTTCATAAATATACCGTGAAACTCTCCATCAGTCTTGTTCGCAATATATTAATTATTATAAATAGGGAAGTTTAACTATACGGAAAAATCGGTTGTTCGAATGCGCGCGTCTCTATTGTTATTCCGACTGCGCAAAATAAACCCAATCCGTATTCAAGTATAAGCCTTAATTTTCGCCTTGATAACAAAAAAAAAAATATTGTGCTCAAATCTCTTGCGGTTCCAGAGTCCATGTGATCGTCATCGTATAATGTTTAATTTAAACAAACGTTTAGTATAGGGACGATAAAATATATTTTAATTTTCTTTTTAATAAAACGACGTACACCGATTCGGTCAATCCTGTTGATTATATTTCATACAAAATGGGGGCAAAACGTATCTATTTTTTTTGTTTTCACTATTAACGAAATATTCGTGGTTTCACACAGTCATAGCAATGGATATCGATCCATTAAAAATTAAGATGGCCATGCACAACGCGAAATTATACGGTGTGCAACACAAAATAAAATTTATCGTCGGCGATTTCTTCGTCAAGGGCCACACTTTAAAGGCCGACGTATTAGTAACGTCACCACCGTGGGGTGGCCCTACTTACAGTAGACAAAATGTGTTTCCGTTGGCCGAATTGTGCGGCGAAAACGGCGGCGCGTCGAACATAATGAGAATCGCTAAATCAATCGCACCGCGCGTGGTACTGCATTTACCAAAAAATTGCAGTAATGACGAAGTTCGTATATAATTTATTTTTAAAAAACTCCCAATTTTTTTTTTTACTTTCTCTTGTGCAAAAACCGTTTCAGTGCGTACGACTCGGACGAGAATTCGAGAAAATAAAATTCGAGCATTGCTATTTGGACGGAAGATTAAACTGTTTAACGGTGTATTATTCTTCATTAAAAAAATGGAATAGTCCCGGGGATGAAAAACAGTTAAAAGACTATACAAGAGAAACTCGTGATCACGTCCCGCAAGTTGTCGAAAAAGATGTGCGCCTGTTCTCAAAACGTAAGTTTTTAGTAAAAAAAAATTACAAGGTAGACGCAACCAATTTTTCTTTTAATTTAAAAATTGCTATTAAAAATCATTGCAAAATCTATGGTCAGAATCTAAAAAGGAATCAACTAACTTAATTTTATCTAGTTAAAAAACAAAAATCATTAGCTTTTACCCCCAAAATCGTTTAAATGTGTGTTTCTATATGAGAATTTTTTTTTGTTCTTTTCAAAGTGGGTTATAATACAACAACACGATGTCTAGTGTAGAATATAATAATAATATTATTATATGAATTAATTAATGTGGAAATACTGAAATATAGAACGCGTCTGAGTGCTTATAAAAATTATTCACCGGTTTTGTATAATATTACTAGGAGAAACATTTAACGGACGAGATAGTATGTGGGCATTTAAAGAATATTTGGATCGTTCGAAATCGTTTTTGGCCGATAATGGGACGAAAAGCGATGAAAGTTCGCATTTGCTACAACGCAACCCGCAAAAACGGTTTGAGGGATACGCGCGTCGGGAACTGAAGAATTATTATCACAGGCGGTTGTGAGCGAATTCATAGCGTACAAACATTTGCACAGTACGTTATTTCAATTATTACATTTTTTTTTACAACGAGCATCTGTTTGAAATTTCGTACGTTTCATTATTATTTTTAATTTTACATTGTTATTGTTCCTCTTTTTGCAAATTTTGAACTATTGATTGTATTTTTAGAAATTTTGTACTATTGTTTCTTTTTTGCAAATTTTATACTATTGATTATTATTTTACATTTTTCACTATTGTTTCTTTTTGTATAGTATTTTACTATTACTTACTTACAAATCTTGCTGTATTGTTACGTTTTTGCAAATCGTTTTTTATCGATTATTTTCGTTTTATACATTTTTATGACTGTTTATGTTTGTAGTTTCTTACTATACAGATACCTACGTTTTTGAAAATTTTGTTATATTCTTATGTTTTTTTTGTACATTTTTTTTTTTTTTTGTATAATTTGAATTGTTGTTACTACTGTTATAATGTTGATACTTTTTTACTGTATCTGTTTTGTGAATTGTTTCGATATTTGAATTTTGTTCAATTTGTTTTTATATCTTATAAATTGTATTCGATTGGTAATTTTTGTTCTAAATATTGTTCTATTATTACATTTTTGTGAATTTGTATATTATAATTTTTTTCATTTTGAATACATATATTTTTCTATCCAGCTATTTGCGAGTTTTCTTTTATATCATATATATATATATATATATATATATATATATCTATTTAACGAATAATAATAATAATAATTAAGTGGAGATGACGTAAATTAATTAACTAATGTGCAAACAAATAATATTTTACCATAAAAAAAATCATAAAATTACTACGTATTTATATTTTCAAGAATCAAAATATATATATTGTTACAATTTGAAAAAAAGTCGATTATTAGACAAAATAATTGTAAAAAAAATTAGCAGTTTCTATAAGTTCATCCGAAATCGTGCATTCTGTATCATATTAAAAATAGTAATTATATAAAAATGTGATAGGTACATATATAACTACGACCGAAGATGGTAATTGTAATAGTTTCACTGTGTATTATTTTAAAAAGCATATGTAAAATAGTTATTATTATTATTATTATTATTATTATTATTAATATATTATTATTCATAATATATTGGTTTTATAAATATGTTTTAAAATAAACAATTCTTCATTGACGTGACAACGTAAAATTCGATACCTATTGACAGTTTATAAAATATCGCGTCATACTTGATTCATCCGCGTAAGGTATAACATTGAGACATTTGCATGACAAATAATATATGAATTATTATTGTTGCCTATGATATATTGATGTATTCTCTTGCGATCTAAGTGCCAACACATCCGAAGATAATTATATAAAAGTTTTTTCGTGTCAATTGATATTATTTGAAAGTTATTTTCAAAACTCGTAATTATGAGTAAGTCAATATCGTTTAATAATTAACAATTTTTTTTAAAATTATTTTATATAAATATAGGGGAATTTTTTCTCGCCAAATATCTAAACCTTGGGAAATATAAATCTTTTTTGTTACATAGTTTTAGAAAAAATTTTTCGTTTCATACATTTTCTTCAACAATAAATAAAATTAATTGAATTTTTTTTTTAACTATGATTTAAACTAGGAGAATTCTCAAAGGATATAGTTTAGGAGAATTTAAATACGCGACGATTTTCAATTCTGATGAATATCTTTTGAATTTTACGCGTTTAACTTAAATTTATGATGATTTGATGAAATTATTTATTCTCTATAATAGCAAATAATAAAAAGTAAATCTATCGGGGACGATTTTAAAATCTTTTTAATAATAATAAATATAGTAATAATAATAATAATAGTCATAATAATAAATATATGAACATAAGTTTTTCTTTTTGGTTTTCCGTATAAATTCACGTAGGCACTCATGTAGATAGTAATAATACTCATGACTAAGAGATTCTTGCTCTGAAAGTAAATGTTGTTTGTTCGTAAATGCGACTTAAAACGGCTGCATTAAATTTAATATAAGTTAAATAAATAGATTCGTTGGGTTGCGGTTGTGTCGTGGGCTATAACGATTTTCCGAATGACATCGTTTAACAATCAACCGGTTGCCAGGCAATATATTGTATTAGTTTTCTCTGGTTACCGATTAGCATTGTTGATTAAATTTTTTTTCTTCGTCAGTTTGGGTGACGTTATTTATTATTATTTACTTTGTATCAATTAATATAAAAAAATATTCCGTTCAAAACCGTGCACTTGCAACGCCGGAAAATATATTATCTAGTAATAGAAACATATACAATTTCAAATCTATTTTGATTTTTTATTCCAAATAAAGCAATAAGGAAAACTGGGAATTTAAAAGCAGTGGCGATTAGGACTATTTTATGTTCCCGGTAATTAAATTCATGGGGTCTCTATAAATTTGCTACTTGTATTGTCGTATTTTCAACAAATTTAACATATTATATAATAATTATTACATTTTATCATTAACATACAAAAAAAAAAAAAAAAATACGAAAATAAATTATAAAATAGTTTAAATAATTTGTAAAAATAATTAATACATTAATTTTTTTTTTTAATATTTCATTTCGTATTGTCATATTAACACCATTTCGGGCAACATCTCTTTTTTAACACTAATCAGTTTGAAGCATTCTAAATGTTACATACATACATAATACAAATACAATTTTAACTTTTATATCCATGTCCATGTTCTGAAATAAAACAATTTAGTTTTGTGATTTTATATTTACACGTGTAGTTTATAATGTCCCTCCCTATTTTTTATACCCTGTTTCTATGTACTAATTTTGTTTTTGTTAATATTTATTATTATAATTATTGTAATTCTTCTTCTTTCTTCGATTTTGGCCGACTATGGGCCACGTGAAATAATTTACGATTGAATTTCTCTATTTTTTCTTCGTTTCCAGTATTCTTTCATTCTTTCTCCATGTTGTTTCTTTCTTTCTTCTTTCCATTTTGCTCCTGTCTTCTTTTTTGCCTTTTCTCGAAAACCCTTGAATCCTCTGATCTTCTCTCTGAATTATTCTCTTCTCTCCACCTACTCTCCATCTATTTCCATTTCTTCCATGTCTTTCCTGACCTCCTTGATCCATATCTTCTGTGTCTTGGAGTTTCTGTCAAAGTAATTGAATATTCTCTTCGTCAATCTTCCTTCATTCATTCTTTTAATGTGTCCGTAGAAAGTCACTCTTCTTCTCCTCATTGTGTCCGTTATCCTTTCTGTTTTTGTATAGATCTCTTTGTTGCTTCTCAGTCTCCATTTTTATATTTTAGTCCCAAGAATTTCCGTATACTTTTTCTCTCTTTTTCTTCTACCTCATCTAACTGTCTGGCCGTGTTTAGCGCAAGGCATTCTGAAGCATAGAGGCCCTCCGGCTTAATTACTGTATTGTAGTGCCTTAGTTTTGCGTTTATGGATATGGACTTCTTGTTATATATATTTTTTGTCAATTGGAATGCCAATACCATTTTTCTTGATCTTCCTAGGACTGCTTCTTTTTCGAGGGCATTTTGTTGAATTATTTCTCCTAAATATTATTGTAATTATTATTATTATTATTATTATTATTATTACTATTCAAGTTGAAAAAAAAAACTATATATAGAACAGTGAAATATTTTTAATTTCATGAATTTAATTGTAAAATATCAAAATCACACTGCTCATGATATACGATTTACCTGTTGATCATTACTAAAGAAATTTGATCAACTCTCTTCAATGTTAAAATACACAAGACTATAATTTAAACAGAACGACGATAAAAATTGTATCGCGACTGTTGTTCTGAACACAACGCTCCACGCTCTTGTTAACGAAATTACTAATTAAAGTAAATGTCTGGAGAATAACAATGTTATACCTTACTGTACTACAGGGGTCTTCAACCTCACATTCTAAGTGCAGTGTGTATTAATTAATTTATTTATTGAAGATCCCCCTCGCCTTAAGGGGATTGCAAGCGCGCAATTTCTTTCTTCGTCTTACACACGCACACATGAATCACATACAGGGCCTGATTAACCAATAGGCTGAGTAGACCACAAAATAATTTTCTTATGAACGTAGAAACTCGTGATTTTCTGCTTTTGGGCCGATTTAAAATCCATTTTAAGCCAGGACAAAATGAAGGCACTTGAATACCTTTGTTTATTGAATGTGATCTCGTGGAAAATTTTTCCTTTAATAAAATAGTGTAATTTTTGCATTCTCGAAATCAAGACACAACAACTTTTTATAAACCGTTTAAACTAATGTCTGGCGCAAATTGTTTAAAAAATATTATTGTAAATCTAAATACATATTTATGTATATTTAACGAATCATAAATTTTAAAATGATTATTTCTTATGTACAATATTCTATCAGATATGAAATAAATTTTATTTTAAACACTAAAAGTTTGATACCTATATGTTTTTTATGGGCCTCCTTCTGGAACCTTCCCTTTTCGAATACATCGTAGAGGCACCAAATTAACCCTAGCCTACTTGCGTCAAACTACTTAATCAGGTCCTGGACATATAGCACTATACATATAATTTTGCAGTTTTCATCTTAAGATTTTTAAAAATTGATTATTATCATTTTGTTTGTATTTTAAATTTGTTCAATTAATTTTTTATGATCTATAAAATAAAAAATTAGAAATGTGCAAAAGTCAATTTCATGTAGACTTTAAGATGAGTTTAAATGTGTTTTTACAATTCTCATAGCATCACTAGATCGATTGGTGCGCGTTGGTAGTAGGAAACGTCTATTTTGCTATGTTTCTTGTAAGACGAAGAAAATCCCCTTAAAGGCCACACATTACACGCGCAATCTTTTCCTCGTTCCGGGAACGTACAGATATTTGCACGCGGACTTGAACACGCGCAATCCATTGGCGCGCAACGGTAGCGAAATTGAGATAAAATTCTATTCTGCGCGCGCTTTATGTCGTTCCGTCCGTCTTTCGAACCAGAACGTTCGTCAAAAGCGCACGGATTTGAACGCGTGGATGTGCCGGCTTTATAGCATCCAACACTTTTCAACAGACCTACTTTAAAGGTAAGTGCGTTCAGGGACAGAATGGACGGTCTGGAAACAGGGAGTTTTCAGATGGCCAGGATCATTCTATAGTTTGATGGCCTAGTGTTCAATAATTTTCTCCAAACCAGATCATCTTGTTTGTATTTTTTTATTTTAATTTATTGTTTATATCAATTGAAATGTTGGTACTTAAAGAATTTAACAATTATTTTGTTTTAATAATTAACGAGCAAAAAATCTTTAAATTAGAATTGATATAAAATAAGAACAAAACTCCGAACAACAAGATCTCCCGGTCTAAATTTAATTTCCATTACACCACTGATTACGTTTATACTAAATCTTAATAAAACAATATACCGTACAATTATAATTGTTATTACAACAAGTAAGTACTTAAATAATTAATAACTTATAAATTTATACTAATTACTTATAGAAGAGACGGAGGCACAGTGAAACACAAAAAAAACTTGAATTTTTATATATCATTGTACAATTGTTGTATCAATAAAATCATTATATTATATTTTTTGAGAATTAATTGCATCGATTACAAAATTTAAAAAAAATATAAATATTTTTAAAATTTTCAATTATTTAAATACCGGCTTTGTAAATTTTTGTTGCTGTGCACTCTTCAGATTTGCCCTTCGAAAGGCGTAGATGTGCTTTGTGTAGAGTATAAACTCTATAAGTAAATTCTTTTATCCAGCAACGTAGACATCGGTTATATTAACTTTAAGTATATATAATAATAATAATAATAATAATAATAATATTAGATCAAAGTTGTCGTATGATCAATATTTTAACGTTCCTGAAAAGAGGCAAAAAGTTCATGCGTGTAAATGTGCGTTTAATATTTAACCACGGGCAAAAACACGAGTTACAACTCGTTCATTTCTGATTTTTTAATGTATAAGCATCTTCTTTACACGCACTAACATTCCTCCGCTCCAGGAACGTACGCGAATTTGCGAGTTCAAGTCCGCATGCAATCAGGGAATTATGTTTAAAATTGAACTGTTTAGACAAACCGTCGTTACACACTTACGCCACTGGTTAATCAATGACTAAATTTCATTATAAATCTTGAATTATGTGAAAATAAATATATTATACATGTATGATTATTAAGACGCGTCACTTAAAATGATAGAATAGTTTGAACTTTTTTTTTATAAAATCAAAATACTAATCATACACTAAACATTTTGCGAAACAATTTGTTGTCATAAATTAGTTATGGAGGGTTGTCCACAGTCTAACACTCTAAGGCATATAACATAGTTGGTCTCATTTCACTCTTATAGAACTTATACTTTTCAGCCTCCACTGGAACTAGTTTATCGCATAGATTACCAGACGATTCTCTCCAATCCATCCACTCGCTTTTAATCCTTTATTTCACATCCTCCTCAAAACCCTGTTGTTTGTACAAAGGACGCTATATACTTAAAACACTAAACCTTGTCCCCCCCCTTATTCTCATTACACTCCTCGTTTCATCGACTTGTAGGTAACGTGTAATTATCATTTACGTTATCTCACTGTACCTATACATAATGTAGTAAATAAAAAAAAAAAATGAAATTTAGGCCATATTCCGTATACCCGGTTTATTTTCAAATTTATAAATAAATTGTGTGGGTAAAGAGAAATCAGTAATGTTATCGCGAAATTAGAACGTTCCTCCCAATGCGAGGAAAAGATTGTACGTGTAAAATCGCTTTTCTATTGTCTTTAATAGACGCAAATTCTTGAAACCACTTGCGATATTAAATCGCGTAGTTAAGAGAGCGTGGAGCGTGTAAATGACCCCTTCCCTTCTTATATTAAGAAATATTCGGAATACCTTTTTTGTGATGTATTCAAAATACTAATGTAATACAATTGAAGCATTCTAATACATATTCTGAATAAATTTTCTTTAAGCATTCTGGAATATGTATTGACAATACTGTTAAACAAATTATTTTGCCCCAAGTCTGGATTACATAAAAACAATATTAGATTGTGATAAATAACACGTTTCTTATAGATCGTAATTACCATCAACGTTGGTCAAATTTAATTCAAAACCCTATGGGGCATAACTCTCAACGTGTACATTCCGTTCCTGAGGTTTACGTAAACCCTAACACCATGCCCTACGCAAATGCTAATCCGAACAGCAATAGAAACGTGCCAAAACGTTATCCCCCGAATAACAGTAAGAGCAATAAGACCGTACGTCAAATCAATTGAAATTACAAAGAAATATTTTATTTAATTTAGATCAAATTCGCATGACATCTACACCAGGCGTGCGACAAGGCGTACAACAACATCAACCACGAGTAAATGTATACACTAAATTTGATATTATTATACACTTTTTCACGCGTTTTGGCAATTTCCTTTCTATCGTTTAACTGTTAATATTTGCAAATAATTTAAATATCTTTTTTAATCGTTATATACGTATAAATATTTTTTTTTACGATTGACATAATTAATTAAAGTTTATATAACATTATAACCGTTGAAATTAAGGAATTTTTAATTTTTTAAATTTATTTATATATACACGTATGAACGATGCTTATTAGGTGACCAAGTGCAGGGATGAAACAATTAGTGCTAATGCTAATGAAAATAGTAGACAACTGGAAGATGGCAACAATGACGCCTCACTGTTTAAATATTGGAAAAAGAGATTCAGTCTTTTTTCCAAATTCGAACAAGGAATTATGTTGGATCGGGGTAAGAGAATGTGAAAGAGTCGTAAGATTTTTATTTTATAATCTATGCGTTTATTTATTTTAATAATTGTACAGAAAGTTTTTATTCGGTGTGTCCCGAAGTGTTGAGCAAGCACATCGCCGACAGCTGCGCTTTCAACGTCGGTATTGACCCCTTTTGCGGAGCCGGCGGAAATATAATCCAGCTGGCTATGGTCTGCAAATCAGGTATATAAACCCGCCGTATAATCTATCGAATTCAGTGCTTATATTGGAGAAAATATTATTAAAGGGACGCGCAAAAGTGTATAAAAAAACGACTAAAATGTAGCAAAAATGTGCATAAAACGTCTTATAAACTCGAAGTGCTTCATCCCTTTAATTGATCAAACAACCCCGTTCTAAGTTCATCAGTCTTGTTCGCAATATATTAATTATTATAAATAGGGAAGTTTAACTATACGGAAAAATTGATTGTTCGAATGTGCGCTTCTCTATAGCTATTCCGACTACGCAAAATAAACACAATCCGTATTCATGTATAAGCCTTGGTTTTCGCCTTGATAACAAAAAAAAAAAATATTGTGCTCAAATCTCTTGCGTTTCCAGAGTCCATGTTGTAGTCATCGTATAATGTTTAATTTTAACAAACGTTCAGTGTAGGGACTGTTCAAGGGTGACGCGGAAATAAATTCATATTATTTAACGCGTCGATTATTTTTAAATTGTATTTGTTTTTTAACTTTTTTTTTTTTATTATTATTATTATTAATTTTACATTATCCGCACTGTAAATTCCGTACTACGAGTGCTGACCGATTCGATCGACTTTCCGTGAAGCTAGTGCGATATACCCTCGCAACAACCCAGTAATTAAGCGGTCGGCATATACCTTATCGTTGTTGATAAATATACTCTCATTATCGGAGCAATAAAATATGTCGCGATACGACTCGGTCGACACTCGCCGCACCTAACAGGGACGATGTAATATACCTTTATTTTATTTTTTTTTAAACGACGTACACCGATTCGGTCAATGCTGTTGATCATATTTCATATAAAATGGTGGCAAAACGTATTTATTTTTTTTTGTTCATAATATTAACGAAATAGATATCGATCCATTGAAAATTTTTCTTCTGTGCAAAAACCGTTTCAGTGCGTACGACTTGGACGAGAATTCGAGAAAATAAAATTCGAGCATTGCTATTTGGACGGAAGATTAAACTGTTTAACGGTGTATTATTCTTCATTAAAAAAATGGAATAGTCCCGGGGATGAAAAACAGTTAAAAGACTATACAAGAGAAACTCGTGATCACGTCCCGCAAGTTGTTGAAAAAGATGTGCGCCTGTTCTCAAAACGTAAGTTTTTAGTAAAAAAAAAATTACAAGGTAGACGCAACCAATTTTTCTTTTAAATTAAAAATTGCAATTAAAAATCAATGCAAAATCCATGGTCAGAATCTAAAAAGGAATCAACTAACTCAATTTTATCTAGTTAAAAAACAAAAATCATTAGCTTTTACCCCCAAAATCGTTTAAATGTGTATTTCTATATGAGAATTTTGTTTTGTTCTTTTCAAAGTGGGTTATAAAACAACAACACGATGTCTAGTGTAGAATATAATAATAACATTATTATATGAATTAATTAATTAAAGTGGAATTACTGAAATATAAGACGCGTCTGAATGCTCATAAAAGTGATTCACCGATTTTGTATAATATTACTAGGAGAAACATTCAACAGACGAGATAGTATGTGGGCATTTAAAGAATATTTGGATCGTTCGAAATCGTTCTTGGCCGAAAATGGGACGAAAAGCGATGAAAGTTCGCATTTGCTACAGGGCAACCCGCAAAAACGGTTTGAGGGAAACGCGCGTCGGGAACTGAAGAATTATTATCACAGGCGGTTGTGAGCGAATTCAAAGCGTACAAACATTTGCACAGTACATTATTTCATTTATTAAATTTATTTCGCAACAAACATCTGTTTGCAATGTTGTACTGTTCATTATTATTTTTTTTAATTTTACATTATTATTGTTCCGTTTTTTGTAAATTTTGTACTATTGATTGCATTTTTGGAAATTTTGTACTTTTGTTTCTTTTTTGTAAATTTTATACTATTGATTATTTTTTTACATTTTTCACTATTGTTTCTTTTTTTATAGATTTTTACTATTATTTTCTTACAAATCTTGTTCTATTGTTACGTTTTCGCATATCAGTTTTTTATCGATTATTTTCGTTTTATACATTTTTATTACTGTTTATTTTTGTAATTTCTTACTATACAGTTACCTACATTTTTGAAAATTTTGTTATATTCTTATGTTTTTTTTGTACATTTTTGTTGTTGTATAATTTTGATTTTTTTTACTACTGTTCATAATGTTGTTATTTTTCGATTGTTTCTATTTTATGAATTGTTTTGATTTTTGAATATTGTTCAATATGTTTATATTTCTTATAAATTGTATTCAATTGATGATAATTTTTTTTGTAAATTTGTATATTATAATTTGTTCTTTTTGAATACATATATTTTTCTATCTATTTATTTGCGAGTTTCCTTTTATAATATATATAATATTTTTAATATAGAATTGCATTTTATTATTTATAAATAAAATAAAAAATTCAACGTTTTTATGATCGACAAGATCATAAAATTTTGATTTTACTATATTATACTGAATATAGAAATGGACGTTTCACGTGAACAATGACTGAATACGTGACGAATGGTATCGACGATTTGTAAATATTAATATTAAACGTTTTTCCTATTATTTTCCGATAATTCATTTAACGAATAATAATAATAATAATTGTGTATCTTTGTTTATTTATCGTTACTCATTTGAAACGCTTGAAATGCAGATTTTATTGAGTTCTCTATTTATTTGGTTTACCGTGAAAAGATTTAAATATAAATTGTATAAAATCCGTCAGATATAATATCTTAAATGTATTATTATTAACGTGAAATTTCACCTTTCCATAATATAAACACATATATTTTCCGGTAAAAGTATCGATTAGGTATTACATTATATTGATTTGCGTATCGTTTTCCCGTCCGATTTCTAAAGAGATTGCGACGGTGTATTACAGTAGTAGGCACTACTGCTATTTTGCATAACACACTGTGTGTTTCGAAATTATAAATTTACAGTTACGAACAATAATTTATTCCCGTGTTTAATATATTCTCATTCGGCCGTTCTAAAAGCGTATATTATGCCGCACAATAAACACGATGACCGTTTTTCTAACGGTATTAATGAAACTTCCGAGTACGTATTTGGTAAGCTCATTGCATATACAATCATCATGTTCCTTTAACATTCAGAGACAGTTACGATATTTCGTCATTGATCACCATAATAATATATAAGCTGTGTCGTGCAATAGGAGGTGGTATATTGTATTTCGGTTAAGGAATGACACGAATTTTCCGCGGTTTTTTCTTCCATTATTTTATCGATATTTTACGATGTCGATGTGAGAGACGTGTCGAATAAAATGTGCTATTTATCGTTAATATTTTTTTTAATTCCAATTTATATTTTTCCCTATACTTAGATTAATAATATTATTATTTTCGGTTTATTTATTTATTTTTTTTTTGTAATTTTAGCCGATACTTCACGCGCGTCACGTGCAAATAATAATCGAGTAACAAAAAAAAAAATATCTACTGGCTGTGCTTTATATAATTGTATTAAACAAAATTACGTCACCTAACCTGACCTACGTATATGTGAAAAATAACGAAGTAAAACCGAAATTTAATATTTTAACGATAAAAATCTCCTTTTTATTATATTCGTAGTATGTAATAAGCGTTTAAAAATTGAAAAATCAATGTATTTCGACACTCGCAACATTCACTACAACGTACCTAACAGCATATATTTATGTGTCTTGTGGGCATCTAAATAAATCAAGTTTAAATAGAATATATTATGCGTGTATACTATACCAGTTACAACATATTAATATAAATTATGAGGGCTGGGTAAACGCCGAATGAAATTCTTACATATTTTTTTTTTGTTATTCACATTCCACAAATCATCTGTTGGCGCGCACTGCGCAGTTTGGTTCATACCGTAAATCCAAACAATTAATTTAAGAAGAAAAAAAATGTACAATATTTTAACATTGAAAAAAACATTTTATAATACTCGAAATAAAAAAATAAATAAATTAAAATTTTAAATATCTCCTCTAGATACTGTAATAATATATAACCACTTATTAACCGGCATATCGCGCGTTATATAAGTCATTATTTTTGTTGACTTGTGTTTCATTAAAATATTAACAAAACCGTTTTTTGGAAATATAAAACTATAATTATGTTTATGTTTTATTTTCTGTTTCGTCGACGTAGTAAAATATGTATTATTATAATAAAATTTATTATGGTATTTGTATTTACATTTTTTACTTGAAACGCGATTGAAATTATTATACGAATAAAAATCATTCCGTCCATAGGCAGACGTGGTTATAATTTGTGTAGACTATAATTGGTTTTTTTTTTACTTCCTAATTTTCAAAACGATTATTTCATAATTTTCTTTTATTTGTAACAACAAAATTTAAAAGACTACATTAAAAAAAAATTCAACTCAAAGATTTCAAATTAGCGTTAAAAAAAATATTAGATTACATTCTTATACAGTGTTTAATACCAGAATATTATATTAAATTTACATTCGAAAGTATATTTAATTTAACTCGTAGTAAACACCGTTGTTAAGTCAAACAAAAAGAATTTAAAAACGGTGTATATAACTGTATAATCGAGTTATGAGAGTTATGATTTTCGAATGAAATTAACTCGATTACAATATTAACGTGGCTCTTAGATAATTCGTTTAAAAAAAAAAAAACCATTTTTACTCGTCCCCAGTCATGGTAATTTGAGTGTATCGACCGTATTAATGTGTATTCCATACGACATAGTTTTTTTTCTTCTTACTACTCTGCGTATTTAAACGCGTTGTCGATAATTCATTAAATTCTATAAAGAAAAAAAAGTACGTTGTATATGCATGTACGAAATGAAATTACAGATATTTCAAACAATATACTCATTAGACGTTCCGAATGTTTGGATTGTGCTGCAACGTCCGAAGACGACGGGAAAAGAAATTGTCTGCATTTAAAAACGGATCGATAATAATATATTCTTTGAATATAATGTCTAATGGCATTACATAGCGTGTAAAATATTCGCCGAGTATAGAAACCTACAAATTGCGTATCGACTTACTGCAGTATATTATGTAAAGTAATATTATAATTACCTGTGTACAGGAGGGGAATACGAACGCGAAATGTATTTTTTTTATGATTTATAAGACAATATTATAATTATTTGTATTTATAAAAAAAAAAACATTGCGACTCGAAACGTTTATTTTGTGTTTTTTCTTCAAAAATTCCTCAACTTTTTTTTAACTAAAAACATTTTCTTCGACGTTGTATGCCGATTTGATGTGGGTAAAACGAAAAGCGTAATTAATTTGGAAAATAAACTTTGCTTTCAATTTTTTATTCTTATCCGTGTGTTTAAAACGAAATTATTTTTTTTCCACATATTATTTCGAGTAAAAACGTACGTTTTAAATCGTCGACGAAAAATACATAGTTATGTGATGATTATATGTACAGACCGCTTTTTTTCTCCTTCAAAATTAACACAATGAGTGTAATAGAATTATTTATTTTACAAGTCCGTACAATTACGTAGTCGTATATATACACTGCGTGCGAATTTATACTTTTTTCCCATTCATTAAATTCATTAACCAAACAACATATAATAATACTACTGTAATATACGATAGATTATTATTTTTTTTTTTTTTACAAATGCTTCTTTTTTTATTTTACCACGATTCTTGTCTGTATTACACGAAGTCTGACCAAACGACGGTAGAAATATATACGATTATTATTAATTTAGGAGTTTTATTGTTGTTTTTATTTGATTTTTTACGGATTGTAACAACGTAGTCTTCTACTATAATTTTATTTTAAATAAAATTATATAGTAGCCAAAAAATTTCAGCATTTTATTTTTTTCTGTTACATATACTGCAATACAAAAACGTATTTTAACTATTAAAAAAAATTTACCTACAATTAATAGTTGTTGTGCTTTGTGAAATTTTTCTTACGATGCTTTCAGTTTCTTTTTTTGTATTCAAATTCTTCGGTTTACACTTTAGAAGATCTTGTTACAACGACGCATTAAAAACTGATGGTACTTTATTAAAGAAGAAGAGAGCTGGACGATGGTTTTTATTAAATAGTAACGCGAAATCATAATGGGAAAATTATTATTTTTTTTTTTTTTAGAAAGATTTTTCCACACTCAATTCCACACAATTTCTTCGCCGGCTATTCGTTCCAACTACACACGCACACACATATATATATATATCAATTTTTAATTTAATAAGTGACGATCTACGAATGAACTATCGAATTCTCCAAGAATATTTTTTCATAAGAATCGTATTGATTTTTTTTTTCTAAAAAATAAAAATAATTTAAATTTAGGACGCAATGTCATAGTCGATATTGATGGAGTTTCATTGTAATAATATTTATTTGCAAATACGGATAAATGTATATTTTTGTTATTTTTAATTCAACGAAATAGTGTAGAAAATTTTTTCTATATTTGAAATGTCAAATTTTTATATTTGTGTAAGGCATAATAAGAAGTGAGAATATAATTTTTTTTTAAATCGGTCGTAAATGATTTAATAAGGAATAAAAACGCGGTGATAAAATCTCGATAGACAGTCACCGGTTTATGATAAGTAAAAAAAAAAAAAATCGTTCAGTACGCCGCAAAACAACTGTGATGATGGTATTTATTATTTATTTTTTTCATTATTAGTTTATTAAAGATATTCCATTCATTAAGCATATCTCGTGCTAAAACGTACGTGTACAAACTGACAATAATAATACATTTACATTTACATAATAATAACTTTATCGTATATTTTATTTAATATTAATAATCCTATACATATACAGCATATGTTGAGGATAGATTGCACGAAACGCACACGTACATATTATAAAAATAACGCGCATATCCCATTAATGATTAATAATATATATTGAAATATACATAATTTATTTAATATAAAATATATATTTTAATTATGTCACTCGAGTGTGAAAAGAAAATATAATAACACATTTAACAATTATTGAACTCAACGTATTTTAATAAATAATTTGGATTATTATAATAATAATAGGCTGGCCAGTCGAGGTCTCGCCAATCTATCCGCATTAATTACATCGATTTAAACGACAAGGAACACGAGATGATTTTTATGAGAATACAAAACGAAAATTATAACTATTTATATAAATATGCGTGTGTGTGTATGTATGTGTGGTGTGTGTGTGTGTGTATGTGTGTGTACAATATCAAAGAGACCGAGTACAAAAATGAATAAGAAATTGTAAAGTGTACTTATTAAGCGGTACTCTGTCTTGAATGAAAAAAAGTAATAAAAATAAACGCTAATATAATATTAATAATTCTATTTCGTATAAACAACGGTGGTAATGGATGAAATATCTTTTAGTTTAGTTATGCGTAATGCTATTTTCCATTTCGATTTCTTTTGGGAAAAATTAAAAAAAAGTAATCTACACATATATATTGTTTCGTTCAAAAGCGAACTCTATTTTGAAAAAGATTCAAAAAAAAAAAATGCTCGACATTTTCCCAACATAACCGAATTTATATATACAAAAAAAAAATCCTATTAATATCATAAAGTATTTGAAAACAGATTATTTATATGTATATTTCTAATAGTGATATTGATTGACTAGTGTTTTTCTTTAAATTTCTCTTTAACAACAATTATAATAATAATAATAATAATAATAAAAACATAAAATAATAATAATAATAATAATAGTAGTAGTAGTAGTTATATTGATTCATCAAACATTTATAATTACACGGACGAATATTAATATATTACACGTTACACGCGGTGAAACGTTTTTTTTTTTTAAAAAAAACTATATAATGAAAAAACAATAAATTTTATAACGCGGTGAAATTCCATCGCGGCGCGTCGTGTGTACACAACATAACAATATATTGTATTTCGTGATTTACTCAGGAAACGGACGATAGTAATACACACGTCTGTCAAAACAGAAACTCTCGCGATGTGTACGAGACTATTATTATTATCATTACGTTAAATTTAAGAAAATAAATAATAATAATAATAAATCTTTTCTCGGTACGGACGAATAAGTATTTGCCGAGATCAGACACTGCGTTGGACGTAGTTGCCGGGGAAAGTGCCGAAGCATCCCGTCCGTTTACTCGATCCCACGTACCATCCGTCGTCACATTTCTCCATCACGAACACCACGTCGCCTTCTCGGAGTTCCAGTTCGTCACTGTTTTGCGGTTTATAATTGTACAACGCCCTGTAACTGTCAGCGCACACAGCACACGAATCCAGCGGTTTTATTTATTATTATTATTATTATTATTATTATTAAAAAACCGAATGAAATTCCAAAAGAGAATTTATCCGGTTAAAAAAAAAAAATTATCGATACGGACACTTGTGCACAATTCGCATAAAAATACCCCCCCCCCCGAGTTACACGTCCGATTTGATCCCGTTTCTATAGACAGTTTTTTTTTTACGCCAAAAATGTACGACGATTTTTTTTATTATTTTTTATTCGAGTAGAATACTCGTCCATGACGAAATTTACGGTATCTCGAATGTATTAGAAATATTTATTTCGTGTAAACACGGTTTCGTTGTTACGAAAATCGAAAATTTCTCCCGGACATGCAAAATCCGCGTGACGGGTAGTAAAAATTGTGAAATTCGGTACGTATCGATAAGTTGTTTTTCTTCTCGAAAACCGTCGTAAAATTTCTTGAGCCACCCCACCAGTTATCGAAATATCGCCGTTGAAGCATTCGATTTTTCGATCCGATCCGGCGTTTTTCGAACGAGAAACGTTTAAAGCGCGTATAACGGCACTGTTTTTTCGCCATTCAAAACGTCCTGTTTCGAAATCACGCGATTTAAATAATAAAAAAAAAAAAAAACACCCGCTCGTACAAAGAATTCGCACAGTAATTTAACACGTATTGATTTTTTTAGAGAGAAAAGTTTATTTTTAACGGGTTTCTTTAGGCCACGCTGTTAAATCCGCAACCGAACGGCACACGCGAGTATATTTTTGTTAATTAAAAAAAAAAAAAACATTATCGTTGTTTGCGTGTTATTTCAACGTTAAAAAAAAAATAAATAACATTTCCGAAGCGACCGTAACAGTCGTGTAGGTATTCGCGATTTTTCTTTTTCATAACGAACACAATGACGTGTACGTGGTACGCGCGTCGACCGACGCTAACGCGACAATCGAATATTATTATGTTTTTCAGTTTTTGTCCTTAAAAAAAGAAAAAGAGAGAGAGAAAGAAACGTTAAATATGCTATCGAAAATTACTCTTATATAGAAATCGTGCCGTTTTCAGTACGTACCCCAATAACCGATTTTACTATGTAAACGGCGTTTCTCAATCGGCGTGCCGGGGAAAACGTCACACGATTATTATTATTATTATTATTGTTATTGAACATTTTACCGTAACTGTCATTATAACCGAAAAACGCGGTTGAAGTGTTTGTCCAACCATTCGACCACGGAGGAAACTCGCAATAAAAGAGAAACGCTTTCTCGTTAGATTTTTATAATGTAAACCCCCGTCGTTTTAATAAATTTAATAAAATTTGATTTTACGCGATAAGTTAAAACACGCCGTTCCGAGTTATTCGCTATAGTAACTTATCGTGATATTTACAATTTGGTGTTTAATAATACGATAATAGCATATAATATGCGCGAAAATCCGCTAAAGAAGTACTGAAGTAAAGTGTTAGGTAAAGTCGCACTGAAGTATAACAATATTTATTGTATACGCTCAATTAGTAGTTTTTGTTTCTCGAATATTGCAACATTAATTCGTATCGTTTACTGTTAATTAATCGTCCACCTGTTATAATACACGCGTATGAAGAACACGTATCTTTTGTGTTTGCTTTTTGTCTATATAAAAACAATCTCCTCTCCGTTAAAATCGCGATAAAATCATTATTATTATTATTTTTTTTTTAAACAAATCGATTATTCGTTTGCGCGCGGCGAGCACCGTAAAAATACAAAAAAAAAAAAAAAATCTTCTTCTATTACTCACGGCATAGGTTCAGAATGTACGTCGACGTGTAGAGTTTCGCTCACGCTATTGGTTTGTTTCTTCGTTTGCGTTCCGGAATTTCTCGTCGGCTACAATATTAACATCACGGACAATAAGTTTCCTTAACTTCATAAAGTAAAACAAGTTTTTTTTGTTTGGTTTGGACGATTTAATACCGTAGAAGAATTATAACTGTCCGGCTGGTACATGTGCTGCGTCTTCGGCGGATTGCTGGTGATGAGCGAATGCGCGGCCGGCGAGGCGACGGGCTTGAACGGAGTGCTGCTGACCGTCGTGTCTGCGGAAAAGACGAATGGAAAACATACGCGGTTTTTGTTAAAGCGAACATATTATATTAAATACATGTTTATATTGATTATAAATCGTATTTATACGATTCGCTAAAAAAAAAAAAAAAATATACATATATTTACGAAACGCGCGCGAAATATTCGATTATAGCATCTTTTTTTTTCGATTAATACGACGTTCAACGAACGGATAATAGCGCGAGTAGTTAATATTTTTCTCGATTTAAATAAACCATTACGACGATTGTTAGAAAAAAAAAAAAAAATGTAAAACGTTTTCCTTATTATGTTTACGAATCTGTTAACAGATCGTTAAAATAAATACAGTAAAATCGGTGTAACGTAAACGACTTTTTAAATTTAATGAACGTAAAAAAAAAAAAACCACTCGTTAAACTATACTTTGGGGGGGTTTTCTTTTTATACTCGTTTAACCGCTGTTCGACAGCGATCGTTCTTTCTTTTCCAACAAGAAAACGAGACGTATTTTAAAACAGAATTGAATTCTCGTTCGTTGCGAGCGATTATTACCGTTGAACCGGTACGAGCGTATGGGCGAAAAATACATAATAATAATAATAATAATTTGACAACGAACCGATGATGGCAACGGTGTACAGTACAGTGGAGATTATCGTGCGCTATAGAAAAAGATTATTTTTTTCGTTATCCCACAACTATAAAATTACGAGTAACGAATAGAATTAGAATTACTCGGATGATCGCTTGGTTCCACCAGAACCGTGACGTACGACACGGGAAATATTCCTTTTCTGCTACCGATTCTGCCCTCGTACCAATTGTTGTCGACACGCCTAGTCAGGACGACGAGTTCTCCTGAACATCAAAAAAAATAAATAAATAACAAATTGTGTGTCATATACGATATTATTATCACGTGTACACGTAGTGTTTTCTAGCGAATTCTAAAACTATCGGGAACGTGATACTTTCTAATTTTTTTTTTTTTTACACAAACGTGTACACGACATTGACTCGCGTTTTTTTTTTTTTTTAAAAAAAAAGACTATTCATTTGTCAACCAATAAAATAATAATTACCTTTGACCAACGACAGTTCCATGTTGGTCTGTGCCATGAAATTAAATTTCGCTCTCGCCTGGCCCTCGTACGGTCTGTGCGGCGTCGTTCTGACGCCGTCGTACGGAATCACCTGCGAAATGGTTGTGTGTGTGTGTGTGGGGAGGGAAAATAAAAAAAACACTCCGTATTAGAAAAAAACGACAAAAAAAAAAAACGTCACACTCTCGTGGGTCCGGATCGCGTGAGCTCCGTGGACCGGAAAAAAGAAAAATTGTCAAACTAGTACAATGGATGATGCGCACCTCGACATAGTTGAAAGGGAACAATCCGACCATGGCGTTGTGTTCGCCCTCGTACCAATTTTTGTCGATCTGTTTCCGGACGAAAATGATGTCGCCTTTCCGGAACGACAATTCCCTGCACGAAAATTATACAAAAAAAAAAAAAAAACACGGAAAATTATTGAAAAAAAACCGCCCGTACGGACGAGCACGTATTACGTTGTCCGGTCAACACGGATTCCCCCGAATTACCTGGAGGTTTGTCCGACAAAATTGTACAGAGCTCTGGCCACGAGCTTCGGTTCCGGCGTACGACTTCGCGGCGGTTGTGGACTCTCGTCCAAGAAGTCGTCGTAACGGTTCAGAGGAATAGGAGATTTCTGAGACGGGCTGTACGCGAAAAATAAATAAACAGAGTAACCGACAGGCGTTAAGGGAGCGAACGCGTCTCGTCTATTATTACACAATTCATACGTTTGTTTAAAACGTTTTGTTTTTTTTTTTTTACATAATATAAACTATGCGTTAATAACGTAGATACGTATAAATTACGTTTATGACGAAACCAGTGGCATAATCATGGGAGGGGGGGAGGGAATACGGATCGAATCCCTTAGCCTTTTCTATTATTATCGGAATGAACAAAATATGTTTCTGATCGGATTTGTACGATCAGATGATCGAAATTCACATCCGCGGTAGCACTGTTAAAAATCTTAGTCAGAAAACGTACCGCGTGAAGGTGCGTGTATGTCAATTACAGACGGTAAATACGAGAACGAGAAACGGTTTTGGAGACGAGCCTTCTGACCGAACGTCGTGGTGTTCATCATGATCGAATAAATCTAATTAAGTATATACTGGCAGATATGCTCAACGAAATGGCTATGAAGGTTAAAAAAACAATAGATCCCCCGCCCCCGAAATATGTATCTATTAATTGTCTTATTTAAATATAGGCGCGCAACAAATATGATTTTAAAAAAAAATGTTTTTATTTTTTCTCGTGAAAAAAATATTGATCTCACTCCCCTCCATCCGCCCAACGACCTAGCCATGAAGTAAATTTCTAAGGGCTTATGGTGTTTTTTCTTTTAGCCGAACACATTGGTCGAAGTAAATAAGTTGAGGAGGGACGGGGGTGGTAGAAGTAGTGTCTTCATTTTGAGTTTTGAAAAAGGGAGGGAGGGAAAAGTCGTAAACGGTCTTATATTGTTGAAAAAATAAGCAAAAGGCTCTAACGACACCGGTCGATTCATGGCCCAAATATCGGCTCACTGTAACGTCATTAGATGTAAGTAATACTAGATTTGTTGTTCTCGTAGAAATGCGAAATGTGCGCTTTTTTTTTTTACTCGTACAACTAAAAACTCTTTCCGTTCCACTCGTACGAGTATAGAAAAGCGAAAAAAATTACAAGAAAAGATATTTGTTTTTTCTAAACAATCCGAGAGGAACGAACAATTTTTACGAGAATAATTGTTGTCTTCCTCGCCCCTCGCGATTCGACCACTGGCTGTGCGCACGAAACGTGAGAGAGCGTTACCCGAAGCAAACAAGAAAAAAAATCACGTGTATAATACTCACAGCAAATTGTCCGCGTGTCTCCGGTTCGACATGTCTTGCAGTTCTTGCAGATACTTTCTTCGTCTCTCTTCCTGGTAAATCCTCCGCATCGCCTCCGCCTGTTTAACCGCCAGGTCTTCTTCCGACCATTCTACTTTGATCTCGTTCCGGACCGGACGCCGGTACTGCAACGTGACCTCCGACTCGGCGTATTTGTGCGACGAGTCTACAGAGTGCGTGTGAGAGAGAAGAAAAAAAAACGTATCAATAGCATACACACACACACACAACAACAAAAGCGTCGTAATAGCGCGCGTTAATGAAAATTTTTGTTTTTTTTTTTGCTGTTTTTAATACGCGTCCACGGCGTAACGGCAACTGCGCAGCTGGTCGTCGGCATTGAACTTGGAAATCCGAAACTATTCCTGCGGTCCCTTTTTACCAACCGTACGCGGGACGGACGGCGCCGCGTGTACAACACAACAGTGTATACGATATTATGAAATATCGGATTTTCACCGAAGCCCAAACAATGATTGTGTGGTGGGGGCGGCCGGCGAGACTGTCGTCGTGATCGTTATATTATACGGCGTCGCGGTGCCCCCCCCTCACCCCCCGGACCGCTAAACGCGCACGCACAAAACACAACGCACGACGACAATGTTATACTGCGGCGGCAACGGTGGTTAAAATTAGGAATCGAACGCGCGGCATACGCATAAACGCGGGCGCGTGCTGCGGCGGAACAATCGGTCGTTGCCGGGGGAGGGGCTGCGAGCCGAACGACTACTACGAGGACGAAAATCAACGCCGATATTGCGAACACACCACGACAATAGTAAACGAACGACTGACGACGACGACGATATAATACGATAAAAATAATATTACGAATAATAATATTCTTTCCCCGTTTTTTTTTCTTTTTTCACATACACGAATTTTCGAACGGTTTACCGCCGCGGACGGTGGATAGAAAAAATGTACTCGATTTAATTATCGAAGGATTTTCTATCACATGAGAAATTCTTCCGCCCGACGTGGAATTAAAAAAAAAAAAAAAAAAAAACGATTTTACCGTTGGAAAACTCGTCGACTTTGAATTCTCGTGAAATTCACGCGCGCGCTGTCCGAGTGACAAAAAAAAAAAAAATCGTTAAATAGAAGCGAGATTTTTTATTGAAATCGCTGAATTCTAACATCTATTCGGCCGGGAACAAAAACCGAAACATTCTTTTTCCGTCTTACATTTTCACGGGCAGCGGTTAAAAGGAACTTTTTTTGTTGCGCTCTATAGGTGTGTACTAACCTTCGCCGGACGTTTTATGTCCTGTATTATATATTATACCGGAGGAAATATGATAAAAAAAAAAAATTAAACCACAAACACTACTACATACCGCGCAGTTCAAAGTCAGACGCGCGTATATAATTTTACAAAAAGCAGTTTGGAAAGAAAAAAAAATTGCTTAGGTCATGGTGGGTGGAGGGCCGGACCCTCGTTGCCCATAAATATGGCACTGTGCGACGACGCGTATTTCCGAACCCTAACCGAACTGGAACCAGTCAGAGTCCGTTCCCTAATCGATTTAAGGCATAATTAAAAACATTATTATCGATTCTCTATTACATAATCTGTATTTATATTAAATTATATATTTTTATAATATATATATATAACTATTGTCTATTTATATTATTATCGAATGTTTTCTCTTTCTTTAAATTATTCATATCACTGATATTAATAAACGCAATGAAATTAAAAATGGCGTTATTTTTATTTTCTAAACAATGAGATGAGTAGTAAAATAACAATTATTTAATAACGCGCGTTTAGATAAAAACGCGTAGTAATAATAATAATAATAATAATAATACATTTGTCGAGACATGACGAGATTTTATATAGTTAGAATTTCAATAATAATAATAATAATAATAAATAATATAAATATTAAGATCCACGGAGTGGATAACGATAGTTTCGATAATGTCTGGAAATCAATTAGGCCCTAAACCCGGTAAACGGGCTCCAAGTTCGGTTAGGGTTCGGAAATACGCTACGACGACTATGTTTGTTTTGTAATAATACTCGCGCCGGAATAATATGGCCAAAACGTTCAAACGTCCCTCGGCCGACGGTTTCATTCGAAATAATATGACGGAGCAGAAATCGTTCATCGTTTTATTTCGTATACGCTTTATTGTGTTTTGTAGTTTTCTTCGCGCGCGGACCGCGTCGGACACGTGCTAATGCTACTGCTGATGCTGTTGATGCTGCGTGTACCTCACGCTGGTGTTGTATGAATGGAGAAGATGAACAAACGCGCGTGTACGGATCGTTAAACACGACGCGCGTAATTATCGCGGTTTCTCCTCGTTTTTCGTATTGACGACAATGGAGACGATGAAAACACGTTTTTTTTTTCTCTTCTTTTTTTTTCGGTTATTACATTTTGCGCGCGTGAAAGCCATTCCTCGGAGAGACGCGACGCGTATTGTAGAAAATATTCCACAGATTTTGCGGATTTTATTTTATTAGTTTTCCGCCTGCGGTGATTTCGGACGAATTTCTTCGTTCGATAAAAAAGAGGAAAAACGCGGTAAAAACAGACACGATTTCGGATGATGGACGGGTGTGAGAGCGGACTGGTAGAAATTTCTCGACGGGTAATTTTCCGTTTTTTTTTTTTTTAGCGGGATTCAGTTAGTTATAAAAAGCTGACACAATTTACCAGGCGCAAACTCGACATTTCCCTGTACCGTCCCGTACGTGTTGTCCGGCGATATTATTTTCATTTTTTTCCCCCGATGTTCTATACTCATTTACGCTTTTTTCTTTTTTTTTGAAAAATATTCGTCAATTCTATTTGAAAATTCTTACGTCTGATTTTATATTTATTTGTATTACGTATTATCCTGTACCAACGTTGTATTAAAAAAAAAAAATAACGTCTTAGGGCGTTTATTAATAATAAATAAATATATATATTGAGCGTATATACACGATCGTCGCGTGATTGACGCGATTGCGTCACTTGATTTATTATTACCGAGTAGAAAATTATATACACGTTTTCTCTCTCTCTCTCTCTCTCTCTCTCTCTTTCTCTTTCTAGATAATTACGTACGATTAAATGGCGAAAAAATTAAAATAAAAAAAATCACTACTTCGAATAATATTAGCAAATTATCGTTACGCAACGATTTATTATTACTATTGATCGCGAATACTTTCTCCCTGAATATTGTCGAACGCGTGTGGAATTCGCGAAATAAAATCACTCGTCTCGTATGTATTACCACGTAGAAAGATTTCGTATAAGAGTAAAAACGAACAAAAAAATGCCCAAACTAAGAGCAGAAGGAGAAGAAAAAAAGAACGGTAACGAACCGCGCGACTTTGGTGAATGTCGCTTATTCTTAATGAATCGCTAAGATAAAGATTTCACAGTACACTGACGGTTATCATTATAATAAATTTGAAAGCGATAAATCGCGTTGCGTTCGACAAAACGATTCTGAACGCTTCGGTGTGTAACGATTTTGGTACTTAACAAGAACCGACCCGGTTTTAAATACCTCAGAACCTATATAATTGAAATATATTTCGTACAAAATTAAAAGAAAGTTTTAGAAACCTTTTTTTCCCCCCTAAATAAAGTAATGTATTGTTTCGAGTTTCTTATGACGGCATTAGTAGCGAAATCGCGTTTGTACGCAATTTTTCTGTAGTTTTTTAAGCATTTATTTTTAAGCTCTTTTGAGAAAAATCTAAAGACCACGTCTCCCGACTAAATGCCCGGAGATTCGACGCGGAAAAGAGACTGTGACTGTGGCGAAGAGCAGTCGTCCTTCCGGTAGAATTAAAAACGCGCGAAAATGTAAACAAAAAAAAAAAAAAAAAAAACGCGTACGTAACGTGTCGGAGAGCGAAAGTGCGACGAGCGTATTGAAACCGTTTTTTTTTTTTTTACAATCGGAATTTCGAAACGACGGAATAGATCGGGAAAAAAACAATGTGTGTACCGTAGAAACCGTTCTAAAAAAAAAAAAAAAAATAATAATAATAATAATCTATTCCCCTGCCCGATTCGGTGTGTCGAACTGAAATCGATTACGCACACGCGCGCACAATATTCTGAACCCCGGTCGGTCTATTCGGTCGTTTCTTTGATCGGCCAGCAGCTGCTCGCCGCGGCCGTTGCTATACACTCCGATTAAACAAGACCACACTTTTTCCATTATTATTATTATTATTGTTCACACACGGACATTGACAATTTACTGTACCGTATTATATGTACACACACGAGCGGAGCACTTAAACACGCACGCGGGTTCGTGTATTATAATTTATTAATATACGTTCGCGTTTGTGTTGTAGCGCGTGGCTCGTAAAAAGTAGACCTATGGGTTTTATTTTATTTATTATTTTTTTTTTTTTTTTGTTTACGAGGGCCGCCGCCTCTTTACTTTCCTCTGCCTGCCCGTCGCGTAGTCCGTTGGAAAACGTAAAAATTTTACGATCGCGTTAGGGCCGAGCGTACGACGCGAACGAAACGCACAGCAACGACGGGGGGGTGTGTGTGTGGAAAATATGCTCGTCCTCGCGTACGAAATAACGCGTCTAATTCAATTCAAAGGCGCCTGAAACGTGACATTAAAAAGCGGCGGTGGTGAACGGGTGGAGTGTAAGGAAAAACGACGTCGCAATGATATTACACCGCTGGTATAAGTGAGTCAGTGACGGCGGCCGCGATTCGCTCGTCGGAAACGGAAAGGTCGATTCGAAGGAGGCGCGCGACGTACGAAACGCTACGGGTCATCGGGGTTTTGCAGAGCGAAACAGAAAAATAGACGGATTTTTCGAATTTCACGTTAATAACAATATTAATATAACCGAGTTCGAACTACTCCGAGCTCGAAATATACATATTTTGTATTATTATAATTCGGAGACGTTGTTTTCTCGTCGTGGAGAGAAATTAAAAGTACACGCCGCTACTGCTGCTGCTGCTGCTGCTGATCGTATACGCGGAGAAAAACGGATAGAGCGTTGGAACGAGGGTTATTTTATGTACAGCGGTTGAAATATTTTCGTTTCGTTTTTTTTTTTTTTAACGTGGGCGGAACAAAACCGCGTATGACCTATAATGTCCTCGAGCTTATTATATATAAATATACATACGCAGGAAACAATATAATATATTAAATATGTTTTTTTTTTTTTTGTTTTAACAGTGTACACGTTAACCCGTTTATAAATAATATATTTAATATACCTTTACGATTATAATATGTACACACACACAAGAGACGAATAGATTAAATCGTAAGTACACTACTACGGAGTGTATTGTTCCGACAATATATAGAAACAAAAAACATTAGGAGGCGAACTACAATATTGTTTAGCCGTTCGCGTCGTAACCGTTTCAGATCATATCTAATCCTCTAATGAAACGGAAAATTATTGATGCGATCAACCGTGTTAAAAATACAACAAAAAAAAATTTATACTTTCAAGGTAATGTGTGTGTTTGAAGAGTTTTTTTTTTTCATCGGTCGCAAATTATTTCGTTATTTATTTATTTTGTAAATATATTTATTTTTTAATCTAACTCAATTATAATATATAATAATAGAGTTGGATTACTCGCCCGCGCGCAATTCAGTTCCCAACTGGAATATTTCGCTCTTTAGGAAATAACGAAATTCTTATATATATTCGTCGTAGAAAATTTGTGCCGCGTTGTACATAGATACTCGAAGAATTAATAATTTTAAACGTTTTCGCTTCTATATATTATGTGATGATCGATGTGTTTTGGGAAAATCGTTATAGTCCAAATGACACTCCCCGGAAACCAACGACGAATCTACTGACGTAACTTTTATTGAATTTAGCACAGCCGTTTGGTCGCCTCGAACGTACACTCATTTTATATATATAATATTATTAAATATAATAATAAACGAATAGATCCGTTTAATGTTTGCGCTCACGCATTATATGCAACAATGCGTTTGGTTAGGTTAAAATTTAGTATTTTTTTTTTACAAGAAACGCGTATTAAAAAAAACAAAAAACCGTTTTTTTCGCCTTTGTCTCTTGTTCGCTATTTTTTATTGCGCCTTTGTAACTCGAGCTAGGAACCGACAGTCTGATATCGGTTAACGACGATCAATTGGGAATTCGTAAATCCTCTCAGTATTCTTTTATAAAATCGATCGATTTTTTTTTATTATTTTACCGTTCGAAACGACATTTTAGCAGCCGTTCTTTTACCAAAAAAAAATTTATCATTCCTGTATTCGTCTTGTCAGAAACCGTTTTTTTATTCGAATTCCATACCACTTCAAACGGTTATTATAATAATAATAATCGTCCGAGCATATTACACAGAATGCTTCGTCTAACTACATATTTATTTTAAAACGTGTATATCATTTCGTTTCGTTTTTTTGTTTTGTAATATTTTAATTTGTTTTTTTTAAATAGTAATGTAATATAATGGTTTTTTATTTGTAAAACACTGCCCCCCCCCGGCTAGGTGTCAAATAATAATAAAATAAAAATATACGGCGCTCCTGGCTAAAGGAGTGTCTGTGAAATATTTATATATATATATAAATTATAAACAAACAAAAAACGGTTTTTATAAAAGGAACAACCGATTTATTTATACCTGTTAGTCATTTCATCTGGAAAGAAATAATATCCATTCGATTCGGTTATAGCGAAAATTCTTTTCAACACACAGTCGCGGAAATGGCAAAATAAATCACACGATAAATGATTCTGTTTATCGAATAATTTCACTACCATTACTAGTGAAATTAATGTCGGAAAAAAAAAAAATTCGGCCCGGCCACTTTTTCATTAAACTGATGATATTCCGCCTAGTATACAAAAACACGTTTTACGTAAATGATTTTTTTTTTTTGAGCTAAAACTTAATAATAATCGAACGTTTAACCTCGTGCCGGATTTCGTTAGACAAAAAGCCTAAACGCGTTATGTATAGGTATACGAATCGTCATTGTTCAAAACCGTGGCATTATTAACTCTTCATGAGTGAATGCCCAAAGCAAAAAAAAAAAAAAAACCAACAAAACGGTTTAGAAAACAGCGAACTCTTTAAGCCGAATTTAATTTAAATATTTTACGTTGATCGAAGATAATCAATACGAGCGGAATTTTTTTTTTTTTACGTTTATTACCGAGAAAACTGAAAGTTTTTTTGTTTTAGTCGAAAATCGTAAAAAAAAAAACCCTCCGTTAATATTACTAGAAACTATCGCAAAACGTTTTCTCTGAAACACACACGTTATCGCATTTAAATCAGTAACATAATAATAATAATAATAATAATAATTACAGTGACTCGCGGTATTGCGGTTTCATGACGGTTCCCGAAACACGCGATTTTCACAAAAAACGCGCGTATTCAGTCTGGAAATTCAATAAAACTAACGCGTTCCGTTTAGAATAAAAAAAAAATATGTATTACGCGGAAAAACAGTAGTAGCGAAACGTTTTTAACGACTGTGTCCCCCGGCGAATTCATAATATTTGTGTAAATAATACACGAGTTTCTTTTACTTTTTACTATATTCGATTCGTACGTACGAGCAAACGACAACGGAGTAAATACGGTTTTTTTTCTTCTACATTTAAGAGAAAATACGTTTTATTCCCCTCGAAAGAACAATTTATCCCAGTTATTCACAATAATCGCAGTATATAAATATGAAAAAAAAAATTTTTTTTCCAATTATGTTTAACGTACAGTGTTTAAAACGTTCGTAGCAAAACCGTCTAAAACAAGCACTCCGTATCCTCTCACGTTTTAATGGTTATAAAAGAAAAAAAATTAATAGAATGATCTCGAAATTATAATAAAATTCGCGTTCCAAAACCACTACTGAACCCGCGTTGCCCTCGCGGAACTCCATCGATAACCACCGACGAATTTTTCATAATCAGTCGCGTTCTGTGCGATCTTCATTTGTCGTTTCCTCCTGGCGGAAAGTCAGGAAAATCTACGGAAAATAGAACGGAATTGCCAAAATACAAAATACCGTGCACTTATCGATATTTCGGTCATCAGATAATTCTTATGGAAATTAAAAAAAATAGTCAAGAGAGAGTGAGAGAGAAACGTTAATTTTTTTCCATTTCTCGCTCGCACCGTTACTCTCAGCGAACACAACACTGCGACGAAATTGTAAATTCACAATTTTCCAAAACCACCCGCTCCGTACTCTCTACCCTCAGTCCGCGCTTGTCCGGAGTGTTCTCCGTTTCCAGAGATATCTTTAAGAAATCCTCCGGAGGAGGAGGAGGAAACATTCGACCGAGCGCCCGTCGAATCAAGTGTACTACTCACCGACTCCGCCGTTCTGCACGACGATCCTTCTCAGACTGACCGTCCTGGCCGGTAACAACAGCGGTCTTCTCGTCTCGTCGTCAGCGGCGGCCATGACGGCCCAAAAACGCTCGAAAACGATATATATATCTTATAAACGAAAATCGGTTTTCTTTTTTTTTCCCCCCTAATAACACACCGTATCGTGTACGCCACACAAACGGAATGCGAGACCGACGGGTGGCGGCGGTGGTGATGACGGGGGGGGGGGGGTGGGTGGGAGGGAGAAGGAAATGGGAACGTTCGACGGCGGTCAACCCATCACGTGAGAGCCACTGCGGCGGCAGATTCGGACGGAAGACGAACGCGCACTACGCGCCCCACATGTTCTTCGCCGCGGCGAAGACCAAAAACAAAACAAAAAAAAAAAAACGGCAGACGCACGGAGCGACGCCAACGGTGCGATCGCAGCGCGCTCGTCTGGCGCGCGCGCGCCGTTTGTAATATAATAATTTTCGTATTACACGCGGCGATCGGGCCGCGGTTGGAGAGAACGACGACGTGGAAGAATGTCACACACTCCGTCGTATTATTATAATAATCTCACACACACACACACGCCCGTCCTCGTGTTGTACCGGGCCGGAATTTTCGGGTGTTTTTTTTAAATGTGGATTTCGATAGCCTTGAACCATGCCAAGGTCGTCGTCGTACATTCGTGTACGTTACCCCGTCCTCGTGTATTATGTATTTGTTTAATCGCGGCTAGAAAATTATAATAGAAAACGAGAGCTTTGAATAAATAGAAGAAGAAGAAGAAGAAGAAGAAAAAGGAGCGGTGGTCTCCGTTTACCAAACCGCCGTCGGCAAAATGTATTATTGTTAATAACACGTTACGCGCGTTTCGCGTGCAACACGAATTTCCGGGAGTACCGAGAAAACTTTAAAATTCAATATATTTCAATAATACTTTCTATCGATATTTGTATGTGAATTTTGTTTTTTTTTTTTAATTCGATTTTTGTCCCCAACCTCCTCGCCGTTACAACGCCATTGTACCAGACACAATACGGTACTGTCGAAGCTATATTTGGAACTAGAGATTTATACGCGCTTGAAATCTCCTCAATTCCTACACGACATATCGTTTTTCAACAAAATATTCTCCTCGACATTGAAATATACGCTTTTTGTTTAAAATTTTTTTTTTTTTTATATATATATCAGTTCATACGCGGAAAACGAATAGGTTCGTTCAATTAAAAGCTCAGTAAAAATATATTGAAAAACATGAAAATCCCGTCTCTAGACTTATAAAAATACCGCGGAAAACTGAAATTCCACTATAATTATAATTAATTTTACCGATACGTTAATATGCGTCACACCTGACCACCGCGCATTATAACTGCAAACGTTATAATTATTATTATTATTTAAATTAAAAGAAAAAAAACAAATTTTCCGTACAGTTTTTATTACAGTAGCGTACTACAACGTGAACACGAACGTAATGCGTACCATCTCTACTCGCGATTTTGTAATATTTTCAAGTGTAATTATTTACGTATACGCGTGCAGATATGAGCGTTCCTTTGAAAATCCCTTCTATGATTTTCGTCAAAACAACGCGGGAAAGAACTCACTGAAGACAACATTTATTCACATTAGACGCTGAATTTTTACAAAAATTATATTACAATCGTACGTAAACAAAAATTTTTTTTTAAATACCTTTAATTCTTAAAAAAAATTTATGAACGTTTTACCATTTTCTCTCGTAGCTTTTTCAAAATTAAAGATACATAATTTAAAAAAAAAAAACGATCATGTTTTTGTACAGATGACATCGTGTAAAAATTTAACGTCTTTCTTTCCCCCCCGTAAAACGGTTTTATCGCGTAATAATTTCAATTTTTCTGTGCGTTCTCTAAGGGCCGTCGCACTCCGTTTTCGTTTGCTTGTTCTCTAAAAAAGGAGTGAGAAAACCGTCGTGGTGTCCTTGCGTCCTACCGCTCCTCGCTTTTCCGATTCGAACACTGATTGAAAATCGGATTTCTTATTCGTTCTTGCGCGAAACGTACAATTTATTCCTCTCGTTTCTTCGGTTAAGTATTTGCGTTTTAATTAATTTCATCACACAATGTGGTGCGCTTATGGTGTCGGTTTAAACAATAATAATAATAATAACGAAATAAACAAATAACCGCGATCCGACTATATAACGATATAAATATCGTAATTAAAAAATTACTCGTGTGCCCGCGCAAGTTCGCTGGAAAATACTTGTGATTTCGTACAATCGCTTTCTAAGCGTCGAAACCAACGCAATGGGAGGGCTTACGTATATGTACAGCGTTGTTGCCGAGTGTCGTTGGGTGGTCCTTCATTCATGAAATAACAATAATCATCACTTCGCTTTTCTCTGTCATTATTGCCAGGAGAGCAGCCGCAGGTAAGCATTAATTTAATTGGACGGGAAAATAATTCGTTAACAATTTATTCGTAATACGGATAAAGTGTTAGAGCGAACTATTCTCGAAACGAAAAGTGAAAGAAATTTCATTTTTTTTTTTCTTCATCTCGACGTGTAATAAAAACAATTTTTACGCGTGAAACGTGTCGATTTTTTTTAAAAAAAAAAGAGAGAAAAAATTTTAACACGTCATTATAGCTGGACACCTAATATTATGTTAATTTCATTGGTTTTTATATACAACAGTCGTTACGGGTTTTGATCCGTAAACCGTCGGTTTTTAACGATATGTATATATTTACAGAAATATATCATCAAACACTGCGAAACAAAACTAATATTACTAAACGACTATTACTGTATAATGATTTACATAGCTAAAAGCGTGTTTTTTTTTATATATACATTCTTACGACCCATTATTAGTACGAGCACCGTACTCAATATTCCATTATACATATACACGCGTGTACGATAATAATAATAATTTACTTATCGCAATTCGATTTGTCATTTTTCGATAATATCTAATTTTTTTTTTCTACACACTCCGATCATAATCTCAATGAAAACGAAACGGAATAGTTTTCCTATATATGGCTGTGGATTTTGTTTTTGTTTTTCGCGTCTCACGACGGGAGGATTGTCGCGCGCATTGTGTGTATGTAGTAAATTATAATTACGAATAAATATTTATTAAGTTTTTTATTCGATGCGGATGAGAAAACGCGACGATTAGAGCACAGAGCTAATGAACATTTATCAGAAACCATAAATATATAATATTCCACTGTGGCAACGTCCATTCCGGCTTAATGGATACATATAAATCGAAATACCGATAAATATAAAGACCGGATTTTTGTTTTTAAACTAAAGGTCAAACAGAATTATCTGTCGGACTATTTACCGAATATCACGTACGATTTTTAATTTATTCGAACAAAACGTAAAATCCATTATTTTGCCATAGTTCTCGTCAACAATCGGTATTTTCTTTAGTCTTAATAGAATTGTTGACGGCGTTTTTTTTTTTTAAATCGAAACCAGATTGTCGCTGCGTTGTCGCCGTACGAATCGCAAAAATTGATAATTAGAGAACGGACATAGAATTACATTACGGCAAATGCCTGCAACGACGATGGATTTTGTAAAATCGTTATTACGTTCTTAATTTAAAATATATGTACGTGCGTTTTGCGGATTATTGTGGTGGATAGATTAAATAATATAATGTATTTGGCACCTTTAAATTTAACAACTGTCGGTTTCGGTGGTAACGTCGGCTGTTGGGTCCACACGCCGTTCCACGCTGGCGTCCACCTGTACTTGGGCTTATGGGCTTCCGGATTGTACGGTTGGCTTAAAAATCCATCGTGTTTTGAATGTTTCAAAATAGAAGGATGATGATGATGATGATGGTGTTTTCTGTTGTACCGCACTGGTGAAGCAGACTTCGGTCTCGTTTTCGGTCTGGTGAACGGTTCGGGTTCGGGATGTCTGTGCGCCATCCAGTCACAGTCCAGGAACGGTATCATCTTCCTCGCTTCTCTCAGGTCCGGAGTAGAAGTGTAAAACTGTCCCAACATGAACGCTCTATTCTTGTTCTCGAACATGGTCCGTATCCTTTCCACCTCGCCGCCGTTCAGCTTGTCTTGAAGACTGGCTAATTTGCTGATGACGTTTATGCGGGGCATGAGTCTGTTGTCCGGTCTCAGCGGACACCTGGGCACCGGGCTTTTACATCGTTCGTATTTGTTTTTCAGATTCTGCACGTCGCCGTATTCGTGATGTTTTATCACGTTATTCTTGTTGTGCAATTCCGTATCGCTCTTGTACCTTTTCATCGTGTTCGATTCGATCGGTGAGTGCAGAAATCGAAGATCGTCGAAACTCTCGAATTTCCTACACAGCTTTCTGACCACACCGTCTTCGATTACGCACGAATAATCGCGAGTGCGGTGCGGAGACGGCGACAACACTCTTCTCATACACTCTGATCTTTCGCCCAATATACATTTCATAGAGGAAAAACTCTGAGACGAATGTAAATTCGTTTTCTTCGTTCCGAGATGTATGACCGTAGAAGCGGACGAGCTGGATTCACTCACGTTCGCCCCGTTCGCCCAGTCCGTCACCATTTGTTTCTTGTCTTCGTTATCGGCCAAAACCAGTACGTAGTTTTTGTCGTAACTCTTCGCGACGGACACCTCTTCCTCGGACACATCTATGGAATAACACGTCCTCGGCGAAACGCTTTCGGAAATGTTTTTTTTACAATTTACAGCCGCGACTGCTCCGAGCGTTTCTTTCGGGATCACCAAATTCCCAGATTGTTTTTTATTCTTCTTCTCTAACACTTCGATACTGATGTTCTTTGAAATTTTTTTCTTTTCGTTTTCACTCATACACAACACCGAACCGATCGAGTCGGCTTTCCGAAGACATTCTTCTCTGTCTTTTTTCTTCCTAGTCGTCGGCCCCGTGGAACTGGACCTCACGTACAACGACGAACTCGTTTCCGATCGTTTCACTCTGTTGTTCACTTCGATTTCGTAATCGTTTTTCGTAATTTCCGTTTGCATAAATCTTGGCATTCGTTCTCCTTTTAGATCCGTCAACGTACTGTACACCTCGTTGAGTTGCGTTTTGAGGCGATTCAATTGTTCCATCGAAAGACTGCTCCATATTCGACACCCTATGTTGGATGGACTCTTAGAACTCGATCTTCTAGGCACGGAAGCGTAATATTTTTCTCTGTCTTCCGACACGGGACGACCTCTTTTCGACGTCGTGATGTTCTTCAACGAATTAGCTACGTCTTGGACCGATGTTCCTCTCCAAAGCGGTCTATAAACGTTTGTTTCTGGTTTTCGATAATTTTCTTTTCCTAGCGCGTGAAATTTCCGCTTCAAATCGACCACTGACGTTTCTCTATTTCTCAATCCACGGTCCAAATTCCCTTTCCACCGTATTTCTTCCGGATCTCTCGTTTTATACAACACGTCTCTTGACTTCTGAACGTCTTCGAGTTTTGCCTGCAACGATTTTATTTCGCTTTCCGCCCTTTCTTTAACACGGATAGTTTTCCACTTATCGTAATCCACCAAATCGCCGCCACGCGTCCTGACTTTATTACTCGCTTTTTCAGCTGTTTTTTCCAATTCGCCTAACCTCTCTAAACTACAATAGAAATTATGCAATTCTTTGAAACGTTCCGATTTTTTACTTGAGTGTCTCAATTCCCGTACATAAGTCTGATACTCGTAATCGACAGCAGCATTTTTCACTCTCTCTATAGGTTCCTCCGCACTTTTCGACCGCTGACACCTGCGGACACCCGTTACACTTTCAATCAACTTCACCGGCGCCTGGAAACTTTTAATACGACGAGAAGACGGTGATCGCGAAGGTGGTTCACTGGCGCTTCTTCCTTTTAAGTAATCGACACTTTCATCGCCAAACTCGTCCCATTCCGTTATCCTAAAAGACTGATATTTATCGTACGATTTAAATTTCGATTCAGATACTGGCTTTTTACTCGTCAAATATACATCTATTTTGCTTCCTTTACGTTTTATAACTTCGGGTTTCTTTTCGACCTTGGTTGCGTTTGTTTTACACATCTGCGTTTTCTTGTCGTCCGTTAAAAGTAACTGTTGAAAGAATTCTTCTCCGAACTGATTCGGTTTTTCGTCAGTTTTATTAATTTTTTCACTCTTCAAATTTGATTTCATTGACGTCTTGACGGTTTCGATTTTTTTACTTTGCCGTTTTCCGCCGTTAGTTTTTAATAAACTAGAATGTGACACCTTTTCCTTTGAAACAGTTTTCTGAGCCGTTTTAGAAACCGGCATCGTCGTTCTCACGGGAATCGACAACGATTTGGTTTTTTTGGGCAACGACGACTCCGATGAATTTGTTGACGAAGTACTCGATCTCACAAGATTTTTGCCTCTCGTCGTTGACGTTGTAATATTGACTTTAATGGACTTGTCTTTTTCTCTCTTCAAATCATTGGTGTACGTTTTCGAAGAACTTTTCAAACTTGCGCTTTTCGCCCTCTTAACTGTTTCAGGCTTTGTTTTACAAACTTTCAGTTCGACGCTAGTCGACTCTGCGTCAACGCCCTTTGTCCATCGCTCGAGTCTGGAATTTTTACGAGACGATTCTCGCCGAGGAGGTGTAGGCGGCGACGACGACGATCCAATAAAACTAGCCGACGATTTCGCCGTTCTTTTAAAAGTCGAAAAAACCGGGTAACAAGTGACTTCCTTCCAAGGGTGATGAACTATCTCGTTATCGTAATTCATAATTTGTATTTTAGTTAAATGAGACGTGATTGGCAAATACTCCAACTCCATATCTACACATCAAATTCGATTATATTCACAACTGTTATCCATATTCCTCATGTTTGTGCAACACAAGCGCATCATGTTGTAATATCCGTTAAACCGATATTACCTTATTGGATATATTATTGCATTGCACTCGTTCAAATATTCCGGTGCTCCCGTGTAGCGAGTTGCGATAAGTTGCCTTCAGTGTTTTCCCCGAAAAAAAAAGAATAATATAATAAAACGTGCGTCTTTTTTTAAGTGCTTTTGCCCAGAGTTTTGTTATTATATCAAAAGTCAACCGAGTGATTAGTGAATTCGACGATGTGTTATAATAGTAATCCGTTAAATATTCAATTATGTTAAGAGTGTAGATTAAAAATTATCAAATATTGAAAAGTGCGTAAAACATCACCAATAATACATGTATTATTTTTCCCTATCGTTTCGGACTGCGTAACATTATTTTCTTTTTCGTTCGCCTTATAAACTACTCTATTCTAAGCGCATTTTTATAACGCCGCCATTCGAAAAAAATGAACATAATATTGAATTATATATAAAACAACAGTATTTTACTGTTTTTCAAACTCGTAAATAAAGCAAAATGACATTTCCAGAGCAGGTGTCGATACAATGTACCAGAAAAGATCATTTCAAAACTTAAATTCCGGTTCGAATTTCGTTATAAACAGGTTATTGTATTGAATCAACGCGTATTTCGTACGTTATTTTGCGGAATACTCGCGTACATAAATTATTAAAAGTGCGTATAAATATTTGATTGGTGATTGGATAAAAAAGAGAAAAAAAATTCAATCGACCTTATTCTATTGCTCAAAATACGAATAATAAATAATATGATCTAACCTTTAGGCCGATCGGGGACAGTTTTTCGTAATCCCTGGAATGGTACTTCTCCGCCGTTTTGAATTACTTTGTAAGCAGTTTTTTGTTCCGTCGGTGAAAGACACTGAGACTGGTTTTCTCGTCTTTTAAATACTAACGTGGAGTCGCTGTCGTATCCGGATTCTTTTAAAGCTCTGAAAACGTAATTATTATTATTATTACTTTTTTTAAAACTTTATTTACACTTGTATTGGTGCTCACTGTGCTAAATTCGATTTTTTCGACGACAAACGATTATTTTGACGGGGAGGTATTTGATGTTCTGAATTCTGAAAAACGTTTGTAAACAAAATATTTACAACGCGCGTTCGGCAATGCAATCGTCGTGCTCACCTCATCAAAAGCGTTTATCACATCGTCCCAAAACTGTTTCGTCTCCTTTTCGGCGATTGAAGAATGGCCCGGTTCGTAGTTTTCAATCGGTCTCGGTTGATTCTTGTATCGATCCTGGCCGCATTTAACCGGAGATATTCTAACGAGATGTAATGGCAATAGATTTTTTTTTTCAAAACAGACATATAATGCCATTGGTAAAAATAAAAAAATAATCACATTCAAAGTATTCAAAGTTGAAAACTTAATTATATTATATACTTACGGCCTTCTCACGGAACCGTTTTTCGTGTATTCGCCGTCCACGTTTTGAAACAGTCTGTTTTCCCCGAAATCCGATTCGTATCCCTTTTCGGGTTCTGACAAATATCCGTCGCCATTTCTAGCTCTCGGTTCTGAAAAATAATATCACAACGCGTGTCAAAACACCGCGAAACCGATACGCATATCTTATAAAAACAAATCTAACCGAGTATTATTGTTGTTATATCGAGATTTGTTTGTTTGTACGTTAAATTTATTAATCGTAAAGCGCGAATAATTACAATACTATAATAACATAATGCAACAACTACGAAAATCTTATTAACGCGTCGTGTTAGTTTTCTATTTTTTTTTTTTTTTTTTTTTTTTAATAATTCATTCAATATAGAATTTAATATCGAGATGAAAACGTTTCTATTTTACGTTCAAAGCAAGCGCTAATCGATTGTTTTCTTCTGATTTTTGTTATCGTCAGTACGGGTTTGAAGATAAATTCGAACGCTTATTGTAAGCGAAAATTATATTTAAAAAATACTGTTACGATTTTATAAATGCGTGTTAGATTATTATTATTATTATGATTATTGTCACGCGATATTATTATATAAGCTTTTATCACAACGCAACATTTTACTGAATAGAGAAAATTTGTAGATTTTTTTTTTTTTTTTTTATCACCTCGTTTCAATGTTCTGTATCGCACTGTTACGCCGTCATCTGTAATAATACGTATTACCAACTAACAATATATATATTATGTATTAATTCGACGGATTTTCAACAACTATCGTGTGTGTGTATAAATTTTTTTTCCATTTTTATAGTAATTTACTTTATTTTTTTTTTTCAAAAAAAAAAAAAAAAATGGATTTTTCAAAATTATAACCGTAATAAAATTTCTACACAAATGAACTCACCGTCGGATTGGAACTTGTGTAATGATTCGTACATTTGTTTGTACCACTTCGGTTGATTCGGTTCTTTGATTTCCTGTGGAAAAAAGACCGCCCGATAAATCAATAAATCGTCGTAATAAATATTAACACTGGACCGCGGGGCAGTGAACAAAAATAATAATAATAATAATAATAGTTATACGTACAGATCTCAATACGATGGGAACGCCTTCTTTGGTCGTCGGGCCGATTCCTTCGTACTTTTTCGGACTGATTTCGACCATTTTTTTTTGTTTTTTCTCGTCGGACTGACTGTCGTACTCGCGCCTCGAAGCATATTCTGAAAATAAATCACAGAAATCAACAACGAAATCGAACAACAACACGGGATTCGTATTTTTTCGAATCGAATTAATGAACATTTACAATAATATTTTTACGACAAACTCGCGTGGCGTTATAATCCCCGTAATAAATCGTACGCGCACCAGTGTACAACTACAATTAACGGGTCAGTCTTATCTAATAATACTTCACGTGTTCGCAACAATCGCGGCTGATGATAATAAAAAAAATTTTTTCAATTATTCACGTTGTGCGCAGATGATACACTACGTATCAATCGTATAATACTTTTATAACGCGATTAAATATATCGTCGGAATTTTCAAACGAACGCGTTACTAAAATTGCCACAGAAATCGAAATAATATTTCTTTCGAATTTAAATACATTTTGTATTACTTTCGCTTTCTACTAACTCATTTCGTCGGTATTGACGTTGCGTTTGGCAGTAGAACGTCTCGTTTTATTCTCTTTGTCCATGTTATTATAATCGTCTGAATCGAGGTATGCAGAGCCTTTTGGTAATTGTCCTTCTACAAAAAAAAAAACAAAAAAAAAAAAAACAATTACATATAAATAAAACAAATATTAGACGCGAAATATGAAATTCGACGTTTTTTGTGTAAAATAACAGCGTAATAACCACCGTACACTAACGGTAGTATACGTTAAACGATATTCTTCTTCGTAGGCATATTACAAAATTATTATTATTATTTTTAAATACGTACGGTTTACAATTACTTCGAACGGTATTCCGTTAAAACGACCGTGAATTGGTCATAATTAAAAATAATATTTCGTATTGGACGGAATGCACCACACGTTTACGTATATTACGGTTAACGAACGAAACAATTATTTTCATTCCTATTACGGATAATTCGATTAACATAATATGCGAATTGTCATACTATTGAAATTAAAAGTGTATTTCGCGCATACATAATTGCGAATAATTTAAATTTTCATAATTTTAATCAATTATTACGCGTAAACGCGCTATTATCACTTTTAATTGCGACGACCACGAGGGCATTTTTAATCGATTCTTTTTTTCTTTTTCTCGCAATGTATTTATTCGTACAGTTCGACGCCCGGTTCAATTCGTACATCGCGCAGTATTGGCGTGTCTAAAAATTGATCGAGAAAAATGTGATATTTTTATAAAAATTAAATTCTTATGTAATATAAAGGCAGATTGCGAAACTTTGCGTGTTTTTGTATTGCAGAGTGCTTTTTGTGAGTGCAATGTTGAGATTTTATTATACCACTTGGTCTCAGTTTCATCGTCGTGGACGGAAATAATATTTAACGATTACATTTACACATCTTAATAATATATAATACACTAAAATTCACAACGAATTCAAAACCATTTCAGTGAATAAAATGAATCTAAAAATGTTTTGCTTTTTTTAATTGGTGCGATCGAGCGAGTGCTCTGGTGACTATCAATGTTCAAGAATTTTATAAACCGTTTTTTTTTTTATATAAAAAATCATTTCTTTTTTTTTGTTGACGATTAATAACTTATTTTATTAACAATAATTTATTTATAGTTATATCAAAGACTTTTTTTTTTTTTTTTGCTATTATTCACTTTGTATCTCAAACGAAATTTTACACCGATTTACTTGTGATTCACTTTTGAAGTTATATAAATATACCATAAAGACGCCGTCAGTACATTATTGTCAATAATTTTATGTATCGATAAGAGTACACTAAACGTTTAGATTACATAATTACTGTAAACAAAATAAATAAATAGTGTAAGAAAAAAAAATCTATACAAAACTATAGAAATATAATCCGACATATAGGTAATCTGCAACATTAGAAAAGGTCGGTAGGTCACATAATATACGCAATATTAATGTCGATTTTGTTATACGTTTTTTTTTTAAACATTATATAGGGCTTATAAATTTAAAAAAAAAAGTGTATATAGCATAAAAATATATCTTTCGATCGGTTGATTAAAATACATCATTTATATATATTTATACTGTCTTTAAATGAGTACGGATTATATTGGCGAGGGGGAAAAAAAAGAAAAGAAAAAATATACGTTTAACAAATATAACGTTTAGGCGTTTCGACAATTTTCCTATATAGTTAATTCAATTAGTTTTGCAAAAAGTTGTTTTTATATGTATTATAATTTTCTTTTTTTACAGAACAACATATAATTTTCTTTCCTCTTTTCGTCAATGACCTCTTCGGCCAGAACCGCGTAATGTCATTGTAATGCGCACTAAATATTATTAGTTCATTCATAAATCATTCAATAATAAAAATGTTTTTATGATCTGAAAAATGATACCGATTCGAAATGTCCTTTTATTCGAAAAAAAAAAACAAATTTTCAAATAACGATTTAAATTAATACGCAAATAATTAAAAAAAATATATATATATGTTTAATAACTCGTTGAATTTATATATTATAGACAACACGGTGGATTTAAACCCATAACCCGTTGTGTACGCCACTGGTTCGGTTCTAAAGACACTAACGAATAGAATACAGGAGAAGGATATATTTGTGACCTACTCGGCACTTTTTATTTTCTACGTACTTCACTGCCAGAATAGTTTGAAAACGTTACAAAACACAATAAGACGTATTAAGGGAGCGCTCGCTCTCTTCGTCTTGCACGTAAACAAATTACGTCTTATACGTAGCAAAATAGACGTTTTCTGCCTTCGACGTCCTTGTGGTACGATAACAAATTTAAAAACGTATTTGAATTCGTCGTAAAGTCTACTTAAGGTCGAATTTTCCGAATTTCTAAATTTTTTTCCCCATAAACCCTTAATAATTATTATTCGAACAGAAAAAAAAAATTGCTAATAATCGATATTCGAAGATCTTAATATGAAAATGAAAAAAAAAAAAAAAGAAGTCGTTCTATAATACGTAAAATTCACGATAAAACACAGAAAAATAAAACGATTGGTATTTATGCGACAATGACCGAAAATGTGTGTGTGTGTGTGTGTGTCGTCGTCGCATTATTAATATTTATATATAAAAAAAAAAAAAAAAATAGTATTTTATTTATACCTCTTGCTTTCTGAAGGAGCGTGACCGTAGGGCTTTGAACTCTCGGCAGTCTCCTGTCCGTGCTGTTGTGAGCGTTTTCATCGCCTTCCACCAAAACCGTGATAAAATAACGTTAAAAGTGCGCGGTAAACGATCGGCAAAAGAGAAGAAAAAAAAATAGCGTGTGCAACGTAGGAAAATATTACGGGCTTACTTTGTTTTTTCGACGTCGCCGCCGAACGATGAAACGCTGACGGTGACGGCGGCGAAGGTGGCGAAGGTGGCGGCGGCGGCGGCGGCGGCGTGCTCAACGCGGGCAAATCGATCGGAGGCTTCGGAGGTGTCTGAGATTTATCAATTTACAACGCGTTAAACAATTTCGTCAATAATTAACGCGTCTGGAGATCAAAAGAAAAGGAAAAAAAAAGAATTGCCTACTTTTTTAGTAGCGTCCGCTGTCACGGTGATTTTCTTCCGGGACAACGTGGGCGACTCGAACCTGACCGGTTTGTAAGCCGCTTTCCTGTCCGGCGTCGGACTGGAATTCGGCGTCCATACCGGAGGCAATTGTTCAGACGGCTGTCTGCTGCTCTCCACTCTGCGCACCGCGTCCTCCGAGTCCAACGATTTGTGCTTCAACTCCGGCGACCAGACACCTGCGCAAATACAATCGTTGCCGTTAGCGTAACGATGGGGTCTCAGCGCCAACACCAACAACGAAATCAATTCCAACAAGTCACAAATAACGCACATGCTCCCCGGCTCTTATCGCACGAAACCGAATTTATTAGTAATTTTGTTCAACGAAATCGATCAACGCGTGCGGGCACGTTCACGGAACGCAAAACATGCGGTTTGACTGAATTATACGGTAACCGCGATAGAGAGGTATACCTACCTATACGGTGCTATAACGCGTAAAAACATATGAGGGGACTTTTTTTTCTCTGCCTACAACGATCACGGTTTACAGGCACACACACACAGGTGTGTTTTCATTTTTATTTGCATTCTAATTTCATACATTTCCGTGTCATATGTGTACTTTAACGGTGTTTTTTTTTTTTTCAATAATTTCTATGCACGTTCATTATAAAACTGTGGAACGTCAATAATTGATAGGTTCTTAAAATTATGCATATATATATATATATTTTTTTTTTTTTGTTCGTTTCGTTTAAAAAATATGAAAAGTATTACGATATTGAATATATTTTACAGTGTGCGTGCGGACATCGACGAAAGCAGACCGGGAGGAGGGAAATAAGTTATTTCCATTTGAGGAGGATATGCGCAGGACGCGAGAAATTATGCGTTCTAAGGACGAGAGCGAGGGGACAGGACAGTTCACGAGGTCGGCGGGATGTGGAAACGACGTTGAGGACGTTACCGAGACGACGGTGGAGCGACCGAGTGCGCAGACGAGCGAGCTCCTGTATAGGAATCGCCGAGATGGAGGAAGGACAACGTCGGATAGATGCGCGCAATGGCCTCGAATAAACCGAGGCAAAAACCGAGGATAAAATTATTTCGAAGTGTAAACAAGACGACATTCGTTTAAACGATTTCGCCATTACGTATAACGCAAACAGCAGTTGCACAGCGCGTTTTGACGCTATTTCGAACGCGCGTTTGATCAAGAGTTTTCACAATTCGACCGAATCTAAAAGTGATTTAAACATTTTAACGCCAATATTATTCGTTTCGAAACGCACAAATTATATCCGTTCCGTAATCGAAATTACGAAGTCCGCCGTATAGCGCCATCTGGCGGTAAAAAATATTTGCCACTACAAACGACAATATATCAATAGGCAGTTGCGTCGGTTTTCTTCTTCGATAAGCGCATAGGTTCGCAGTGTTTTTTTTTTCTTTTTTTTTTACGCGCGATTTTATTTAAAATCGTAAATTTTTCATCGCACCGGGAGATTTTACCGAACAATTTTACTCGACACTTATAAATACGCATACGCGACTCGATTAATTTTTATATTTACAAAAATGAAAAGGAAAAAAAAAAATAAAAACGCCCACGCAACAACACATAGGTGTAGTAGTAATCGCAACAGAGCCAAAAATGATTCACACTCGGACAGACCGAAAAAAGAAACACGCGCGAGCATTTGGCAAAATGTCAAATGTTCGGTGGTCGTGCCAGATGTTGAAGTATACGCCGCGCACGTTATATCGAAACAAATATCATCTCTATATTATATAATAACGCCGAGATGAATAGTCACAATATGCGTGTAATAATAATAATAATAATAATGACGTTATTACGAAAAATTATTATTAATATTACCGTCGAAACGATATTTCTTTTTATTATTATTTCGTAACGAGGTCGATAAAAAATACTCTTTTTTTCGAGGAGGATGGGAGGGAACCGTTTAAATCGTCGAAAAATCGCAAAAAGAAAAAACGAAAAGAAGTCCGAACAACAAACGGTATACACGTGTAAGTCCGATTTCCTGACGTAGTCTGGCACCGGGTGCAGTGTTTTTTTTTCGTTGTTTTGGCAAACGCACGGACGCTTCTATAATATTTGTGTAATTCGTTTTAAACGAAATGTCTTCAAAGAGCATTGCTGAGGGGTAACGTGACGGACAGACGGGCGTCCAGGAGAAAAACATTTGAAAAAAAAAATATATATTTATATATCGTATTTGGAAGAAATCGTAGAAAAAAAAAATAAATAGTAATTCAATCGTTATTGAATCGCGTTCGTGCAAAAAGGAAAAGAAAAAAAACAATCGCTTTGATTGGCCGCGATTGGCGGTCGAAAACAAAATTTATGGATAAAAAAATTATTAGAGTTAAAATTATTTAAAAAAAAAAAAAAATAATATTTACAAATCGCAGTTTATATTAGTAAACTATAGACTTTTACGAAAGAAAAAAAAATGAAAATATTTACTTCGCGTACGAAATACTGGATTTAAACGGGAAACGATCGAATTTCAATGTGAAAACATTTTCCGAACGTTTTCCAGTGAAATATTATATATTGACTAGAAAAATAATGATTAAAAATTAAATATTTTTAAAAAAAAAAAGTAATAATCGTTTTGGAAATATTAAATTATGACAATTAAATTATATCGCCATCAAAAGCAGAGAACTCATGTAAATGTTATTAAAAATAACAAGCTTATGCGTTATACGTAAAACGATTTTAAATTTTTAGGAAATTCACGAGTTTAAATACGAAAAAAAGCGAACGATTTGGAAAATTCAACACTGATAAAATGGAAATATTTCCAATTTATTATTTTCAACCGAAACACAGTGGTTAACAACACAATTAGCTGTTATTTTATTATTTCAAAAGTTTAATTTGCTTGTGCGTGTGTGCGCGCGTGACCGAATGAAAACATTTTTTTATTATTATTATTAAATTTATTTATACATACGAAAACCGGTCGATTTAAAATGCTGAAATTTCATAAAACACACACACACAGAGAATAATTTCAACATTTCCCTCATAAACTCAAACGTATAATACAGTGTTTAAGGAGTATATAAAAAAAAATATATATATATAAATCGAATTGCACCGCTCAAATTGAAGTTCGTGTATTTTGTACGTACGTACATTTTTTTAAATAAAATTAAAACAAAACCTCCCCGCGCCGTATTTTCATCATAATATGACTCGTATTCGGTATAAGTACTTGTTATTTTTATATCATATAATCATTGCCGGCGCGTTTTATAAAAAATGTAAGCGTACATTTTCGTAAAAACGCGTCAAATAATTTCCAAATAGCGTCTAATGTACCGAAAGGAAGTGTCAGAAAGCGAAAGCGTTTGTAAAATGCATAAGACACACTCGCGGCGATACGTAAAGAAACGTCGCAGAAAAGTTTTGCGCGAAAGGAAAGAGTCTCGTTTTTGCCACAATATCGTTAAAAAAAAATAATATTCTCGTACCTGCTTTTTTAATGTCGGCTCTAAATTTCGGACGGATTTTACTCTGATCTCGCATCGTTCGTTAATTTTCCAAAAACCTTGTCGAAACGATCGGATCGGTTTGCTTCCCCCTTCACTCCTTTAACTCCGATTTATTTTTTTTTCCGAACACTGCACAAACGGACACCAACGACGGCGGCGGCGGGAACTCTCCGAAATGATTCGATAATACGAAATAAACTGTGTGCGGTTTTATTTTTTTTTATATATACAAACACGCGCGCGCGCGCACACAATTTTGCCGGCGTCGTCGTCAGTCTTCCGAATAGTACGTACGCGACGCTGAGGCGCTACTGTTTTTAATTCTTTTTCTGTTTTTTTTTTTTATATTTATATTTCGAATACCGCGGAAAATGCGTACGAGGTGGGAGTAAAAATGAACGTAAAAATATACTGTATAAATAAAAATAACGAAAAAGAAAAAAACATTTATATATAATATATTGGCTAATGCGATCTCTGAGACTCGACGGTGGCCGACTTTCCGACGACGGCGGCACCTGTTTTATTATTAGATTTTTACCGGAGGCTTACACGTAAAATTTCATTTTTCACTCGTACACACACGCACCGTACGCATAATATAATATGACAAATGACGTATGTATTTCTTTTTTTTTTTACACGGTATAGTACAAATTTGATTCGTATAAAACGTATTACGAAGAAAAAAAAACACGTTTCCCTCGTCGTGTAATAAAAATGTAATTTTTTTTTTTTTTTACATCATTAAAACGAAAACGAAAAAAATAATTATAACTCATCATACAATGACCGCGTGTTTACTGTTTACAGTGTTATTACAAATCATTTTTATTAGTCATTAAACTATTGACGCGTTTGAAACGAAACATTTTTGATTTTCTAAACAAATTACATTGTTTTTTCCTTTTTAATAATTTACGTTTATATTTATTTTTCAATCGAAGTTTACACGCGCGTGTGTCGGCGAAATTCAATCACAACACGATTTGTCGATTTTTATTACAAATATTTTATTCCGTGTATTACATAAACGTTTTGAATTGACTGAACAGCAAGGGTTTGCATCGGTTAAACACGGGACTGCGACAACTGATTTTTCAAATTCCAAAACCATTACTTACGTATGATTTCTGGTAGAATGAAATTCGTTTTTCTTTTCTTTTTTTTTAGTTTCTAACTAGAGCCGAGAAATTAATGCTCAATAAAACTTTAGAAAATCGCTTTTATGCCCCGAAAATTCAAAATGTCGCACTGAGAGTTCGTTCGCTTTTAATAATTTCGGTATAAACGATATAAATTAAAAAAAAAAAAGTTTTACACACAGTTAGTTCTCATCGACTTGGATTAGAATTAAGCTGACGAAAAATTCTATCACTACAACTGTATTGTCCGATAATATAATACGAGTACATTATAATTTATTATATTTACGTAGAAATCTTAAAATAAAATTTCCGATTCATATTTTGTATCCAACAATGTTTCGCAGACTCTAAAATGCTCTAAAAAAAAATTAAAGGAAATAACCTAAATAACGTCAAAAACATGCATAATAAAATTTTCTCATTCTCATTGAAATGTATAAATAAAACGAATTTGTCGTGTCGCACAGTAAGCTTTGGAAAACGATGCAAAGTGTATCCCAACCTTACGTTTAATAAAATAATTTTACTGCTCCCTAAAATCAGCGGGAAGAGGGAGGGAGGGACAAAGTTTGTGTACACCGGGCACGGATTGTTAAAATTTTTTTTTTTTTTTTGCGTCCGCGAAAAGTTCAGATTTCAATCGACGGCGAACCGTCGACGAGACGATTATGTGTTTGGACCAATCACAAAACGCTCGTAAGAAAAAGTAAAAAAAACGTACACAAAATATGAGGCACAGACTCGGGGCAAAAACATTGCGCAGCATGCGTAGATGTATATGAGTTTATATCGTCGACGAACCTATGTTTCTCCTAGTCAAAAATCCGCCGAAAACTTGATCGATCTCGTCGAGAAGTGAACAATCGGATATCCGTCGTCTAAACACTCTGTTACTACTCGATCCGACTGTAATCAACAACGCGAGACGGTTTTAAATTTAAAGAGTTAAGAAAAACGATTTGAATTTGTACAGACGGTATTTAAAAACCGTTCGAAATTATTCGTTTTTTTTTTTTTTTTTTTTTTTACGCGTCTCCATTTCGCATCCGTTCGTTATATCCGTATACGGACGAGACGGGCCTTACGTGTATTTTAATATATATTTTTTTTTCTCTTCTTCTTATTCCACAGAAAAATCGTGTAGGGTTTCGCGTGTACATCACCTCTCTGCTCACACCGCAGCGTCACTCTCTCCGCGTTTTAATTATAGAAACAGAATTCGGTCTGTCCAGTTGTCCGACGACGACGACGACGTGTCGTTTATAAAAATAGTGTACGCGGCACTACGATTTCGTGCGCGACTCGGAACAAATCGTATCGGCCGGCAGACCGACACCGCGGTCTGTTGCCAGTGTCCGCCGCTCTGGCCCATGGACGGGGCCAAACAATTATTATTATTATTATTATTATTATTATTACTGTTGTTTTTTTTTTTTTTATATGTATATCAATCGGTTTTGTAGACTTATTTCGGATTAGAAAGGGGAAAAAAGCCGCCGCGTATTTATCTAAAATTTTAGACTAGTCGAATTACATTTTAATTTGCACAAAACTTTATCACAATAACTCGTTATACTTGTAAAGGAAAAAAAAATTCGTTTACGCATATTTTCAAAACCAGCACGTGTCCTTCTCGAAATTCTCGATCTGAAGACCCAGACTTGTTGATTCCTTTGTTAATCGACTGAATAAAGTTTTCTTCAGCGCATCTCATAGACAGACGAGATGCACGTGTTCTGAGAGAACCCTTTTAATTCGGGTTTTAAAATCTCTTTTCAGCTCACGCGTTCGTATGATGAAACTTGTGGTGCGAGCGAACACACGAGCGAGTGTATTAAAACTATAATTCATCGCTACGCGAATTAAGTAATGTCAGATTTTGAAATCGATTCGCGCACGATACTAGAAACACTTCGGGCAATCGTCGGGATTTTTAATATTAATACTCTCTCTCTTCGTCTGCGTTTCAAAAGCGATTCCGTTCCGTGATTTTGCGCGGAATCGTTGCGTACTCGAAGCTACGTCGTCGTGATTACAACGCTCGGCCGGCCACACCGTGTTAGTATAAAACCAAAAATCAAAACCAAAAACAAAAAACAAAAAACACCCACTCGGCACTCACCCACTCACCGTTCATATGAACTTCCTCGATGCAAACTTCTTCTTCCGGCACAATGTCCACCAAGTGTCTCGGATAGTAATCGCGGTCGTCGTTCACTTCGATATTGCCGTTCGTCCGGACGCCTAACTTTTCCAATCTCTGTCTGGCTTTGCTCAGAAATTCAGCGTCGATGTCCGCGAACGACGATAAAGACGACGACGACGACGACAACGGTCTACCGCACGGTTTCGTTATCCTTATGACTTTGTTGTGAAGTCTGTTTTCCCTTTCCTTCACCTTTTCCATGTACTCCGCGTACATTAGTTGTCGCGTGTGACGGTCCGGAACCGACAACGTGTCGATAAACGTCATAGGCATCGTCGTCGTCGTCGTCGTCGGTGGTGGCGGAGGCGGTGGCGGTGCACACGGCCGCCGACCGATGACTGACGATCGATGATCGTCCCGTCGTTGTTCTCTCTGGATCACGTCCAACAGCCTAGATCGAGTTTCTCGATACCTGCGCAAAGACACCAGGCATTCCGCGTCGGACAACGGTTCGTCGCTAGTGCCGCACATCCGACACGCCTCGTCGACAACTTCGGAAGTATACCGAAGCGATTTCGGAGGCGACGGGCAACGTTTGTCGTAACCCAATATGTCCACCCGCACCTCTCGCTGCGAGTCCGTACACACGCTCGAGCTTTTCGTCCTGCTCAGAAATTTCCTGTGCAAATCGATTATTTCCGACGTCTCGGTGACGGTGGACGGCGCGCAACTCGACCTGGACTGACTGGGCGACAGACACAACGACTTGGACGATTCACCGCCGTCGTCGGACAGTGTGAAACTCACCCAGTCCGTGTCCACGTCCGCGTCTGCGGCCGAAGTCATCGAAACGCGCGCAGAACTCGTTTGCGACTGTGCCAGCTCCTCGTAATCGTCCGTATCTTCCCGGAGCGATCTAGCGATTTCTTTCAATCTTTCCGTCACCGACACCACTCTTTTCTCCCGCAGGATGCCGCGCGCTCGGTACGCTTTACGGTCGTCACACGGCGGTACAACGGTTTCGTCGTCCGACGAAGACTCCACGTCGCCGTCCTCCGGACGGTAAACTTTTGAAGTTTCACAGGAACGGGCGAAGTCGACCAGCTGACACATAACGTGCGGCGATTCGCGAACTTCTGCATTTTCTCGCGCGCATTCGTCATCGCGTAACATCGATCCGTTACGCTGCTCCTCGCCGTTATTTAACGGTCGAATTTCGATGGTTTTTCTCGCGTCAACGTCGACATCGTCACGCGTTTCGCATTCGAAATCGCTCGTACCGCGCTCGTCGTTCTCTTCGTCTGACGGCGGCACGAGCGTGGCCGACTGGACCGCGCACTCGTCGACGACGGTAGTGGTGATCACGTCGGCAAATCTCAAGATCTCCGACGATTCTCTGACCAGAGACGGTGACTCCAGTCTTTCGAGACGCCGGTCCTGCATGGGGGGCTCGCTGCGATCCGCTAGCGATACGGTCTCGCCGTCCGGCGACGGTGCAGGTGTTGCACCGGATTCTCTATTTACCCGGTCTTCATCGCTAGCGCTCGTTTCCTCTCTGATAACGTCCAAGTGGCAAAAATCCGGAACTATTCGGCAATACTCCGCCGCCGGTGCGGACGGCGTAACTTTCTCCACTCTGACCACCACCTGAACGGGCAGACCGGCTCGTCTGCGCGTTTCCAGCTCGGCTATTAAAAGCGCTTCGTTCCGTTCGATCCACTCCAGTTCGTCCACTCGTAAATCCGAATTCGCCGGTACGATTTCTATTTTCGCACATTCCGTCGTCGTCGTTGCTACTGCGATTGCCGGCGGATTCTGTTGTTCGATTACGGTGCAACTAGCCGCGGTCGCGGGTAACGCTTTTGGCCTACAATCGTCCAACTGTTCCACCGGTTTCTTTTTCCTCCTACGTTTTCGAACTCTTTTGCCTAAGAGCGATTTATATGTAAAATAAAAAAACAAAACCGTCTTTTTTCCGATTTTTTTTGTATTTCAATACCTACTAAAGCGTCGGACAATATATTACATTAAACTATACGTTTGCGATTAAATATTGAAATTCGTTATAAACTACCGCCTAAAATGATAATAATAATAATAATAATAATAATAATAATTTTTTTTCCTGCCGCCGTCACTGTTCCGCTTTATTTTTTTTAACTGAATAATTTACCGTCAGCGCGATACACTCAGTGCCATAGGAATCGACCGGGTGGGCAAATGCCACTGGGAGCTCCTAAATTCGGTTCTGTCTCCTTTCCCGAACCGTTTTATTTTAAATTTTTCATACCACTACTATGAGCTCACAGCGAGTATTTTGTATTTGTAATTTAACTCGATCGGTATTATAAATTCAAATTTCGATGCGAACCATGTTCCTGTTGAACTTTAAAAGGATATAATAGATTTACTGTCACAAGACCCGTTACAAACCTTTAGTTTTTTTTTTCTTTACTTCTATCATTGTATAGCTGCAAAATACACAAGTACGTTTGTAAACGAGCCTTTTTTAATATGAAAAAAACAAACATTTTTAAACCCATACCGGTGATTACGCTTAACAAATGACCATGTCCACCACGTACCCTTAAAACGAAAACTAGTATTTTTGATGTGGAAATTGCAAAAAAAAAAAACATGAACAATATTCAACAACAAAAATCGCAATAAGATTATTTTTACCGAACAATTGTAATTTCTATACTTTATTTTTTTTTTTTAATGAGTGTATCGAATTTTTATATTTGTCCAACTAGCGAAACCTTTTTAAATTTTGAATGTGGCCCGAGAGTCCAAAACGATTGCCGACCACTGGTCTAAACCGTAGATTATACATAGATATATGTTTTCGAAAATGCCATCGCCTTTGAGTAAAATACTTTATAACCGTTGTGCACGCAATGAATTTATGAATTCTACTACTCCGATGAATCAATAATAATAATAATAATAATAATAATTTCAAACATCGCTATATTGGGCATAGATAATAAAAAGAATCTTCGAAAATGAACACACGGATTAACGAATTTAACGATAAACCTTCTAAGCAAGAAATTAAAATGAGTTATTTTTTATAAACAATCGAACATTTACTTTGGTTTTAATTTATATTTATTATTTCGAAAATGATAATTTTGTATAAGACAAATTGTTTGCGTTCGTAATGAATTTAAAAAAATCAGGTAATATATTGCATGTAAAATCACGTTGTTATATTATGTGTATAATAATGTATTAGGTAACGAGACTCGTTTTTCGATGGGTACATTTATTTGTAGTAGTTTGATATTTGAAAGAGCTGGAACAGGACTCTTGTGCTTTATAATACGGAACTCATTATAAAACACAAGAGTCCTCCCCAAAAAAAAAATAAAAATACTGATTACGGCACTGAGCGATGCATTTAAGCGCGCGTGTATAATTTTATACGCGGTTAAATTCGAAAAAATAATTTTAAAACGTGCGAAGCGTACTTACTTTTTTTACTCGTCGTTCCCGCGTCTTCTGCTGCTGCAGACTGTTTCGACCTTCCGTTTTTATCGACTAACGCTTTAGCTTCTGCAACAGAGTTCAGAATTTATTACGTCGCATTTAAACGAAGCGAATAATTTACAACAAAATCGTTGCGGGAGTGGGTGAGAGGGAAGAAAAATGTACGTGCGCCGTGTATTATATATAAAACGCAATTGTTATTTAAAACGTACGGTCACCACCACAGGACCATTTTATTTCACATTCCGGACGGTGAAAAAGAAGAGAAAAAAAAGGCTACGTTTGTTCGACGGTGTTCAGCATCATCGACTGACTGCGCTGTGTAGATCCGCTGCGTGAACACAGATTGGATAGGACTGCACCACGCCCGCGAACAGAGGAAGTAACCGCGTATACATAACATTCAAAACCGGTGATGGGGTTAACACACACACACACACACACTCATTATTTACATACTCACACGCACGTATACAATAGTCATTAATGCGTGTGTACGGTTTTTTTTATTATTATTATTATTATTTTATACAGAATAAACACATGGTGGTCGCACAATGAAAATGATGACAGATGAATAGACAGACAGTCGAGTAGTAGACATCACTGCAGTGGTCGACGGAATCTGTGCGCACGGACGGGGTGGTGGATGATAACGTTATAATGTTGAAATTTCCTATTATTGCGCACACCAGTGTGTGTGTGTGTGTGTGTGTATTAAATAACAATATATTATTATAATATACTATAAAATGTTTTAAACGCAGTTCAACGAAATATATTCGAAATTCAAAGGGATTTTGTCGTAACAGTACTACTACTACTACTACTATTAAAAATTCGGACATTTTTTTCGTATTATCATATTACTAGCGCCCGGACTTTGATGATTTTTGTATTTTTTTTTTTAAGAACGTCTTATGCGTAATGCTTTACTAGCGAAAAACGTGATACGACAACATATATTATTCGTAATATATAAAATGTAAATAATAATTAAATCATTTAAACGATTTTAAAATATTTTGTCTTTAATTATAAATTAAATTTCTAAACAGCTTTTTTTTTTTGTAGGTTTTTAGGACATTTTTTCGTGTGTTATTTAGGTTATAAATATAATTTTTTCAGAGCACTTTAATAGGTTTTTTAGGGCATCAACATCCGTGCCCTACTTAACGCGCATGTACACGCGAATAAACAAAATACATATAAATATACGAGTATATATCGTAATAAATGTATATATATATATATTATAAACAATAAAATGTAAATAAACAAGATAAAGATTATCGTGAAAAATAAAGAAATATATAAGAGATGTTGTTGTTAAAAAAGGAATAAAAATTTCAATATAAGATATATATATATAAAGAAGGTTAATTCGAATTCAAATGTCATTGCAAAACATGCACTAAAAACTAAATCGAATACTTTTAATATAGACAACGACTCGGAATTTTTAAAAATACAACGTAATATCTATTAAATATTCAAGCAGGTTTGAAAAATAATATTTTATATCAATAAGTATGAAATGCGTCGTAATTGTTTTTTTTTTATTTTTAATAATTTAATTTCACAATTCCTTTGCGGTTTTTATTCTTAAAAGTCCGTGTCTTTTTTGCATTTTAATACTCGAAACGTTTTGTTCGTATTTTATACTATTTTTTTTTTCGTTTTCCCTTAAAAGTTTTGTCTAAACCCCGATAATGAATAGACAAATTTGGTACGAGTACAATTTCTATATTATATTTCGTTATATTTCATAATACTCTATGACTCGATCTAATATTCATATATAAATATACAAATTCATTATTTACGAGTATTAGTTTGTAGCTTTAATTTTTTTTTATTTCCATTTCCTTTTCATTCTTTTATTCGATTTTTTCTTTGTTTTGGTCTTTACTATTTTATTAAGTGTTATATTACGTAAACACTCGGTCTGGCAGACATTTATCGATTTTGGATGGGATATCGTTATAAGTATCTGTTGACAAACTTATTGTACAGTATTTTTATAGATATTCGAGCGAAACTATATTATGTGTACGATTTCGTGATTAAATGACGTACGTTTATATTTATTAACGGGGAAAAAAAATGTTTTTAATTTATCAATATATAGTTATATATACAATATGTTTAGACGTTAAATATACAAACGAATCTTGCGCGTTTTGTTAAGTATAATGAAAAAAAAAAGAAAAATTATCGTTTCCTATTATGCGAAATATATCTACACTTTTTTAATAATAATAATAATAAAATTACATTACGCACACATGGCTACATATAGACTTATTTTAGATTTAAAAATTGTACACTGTTGAGACTAATCGTGCAATTACGGGCAGGATGGGTGTAGTTCCTGTGGGTGGAGTGACGTACAAGGCCTATTTTTACATTCAAACTCGTATATGAATATAAATAATATCACGAATTATTTTTAATTAAAAACAAAAAAATTAAACGTTTGATATTTTTCGCGTTTTTTTTTTTTTATATATATAGTAAAAATTCGCGGAGATGTTAAGAAATAACGCGTAAATCTGTATCCCGTACGCAAATATCGGTTAAGCCACTTTTCCATAATTTTTTCAATTATTTAATTCGAATTTCGCGGTAATTTGAAATAATCCATACTACTTTTTATTTTTGTTTTTTAACTGTACATTATATTTATGTTATCGTTATTTACGAGTGAAATGTAATTGCGATTGTATTTATAACGTTTTATTATACGTGTTTTCCGAATATATTTCATTATTTTGATTTAAACGAAAATAACTGTAGAAAACAAATAACTTTTTTTTTTTTAATTTTTAGTCGATACATCGCTATTATCGATTCGGATTTCCTTAATGTACACTTACAATATTTTTAATCGAAGTAAAAAAATAAGTGTATTAACATACTATAATAATATTTTTATTTGATTTTTAATTTTCCACGTATCCAATTTCAATATTTATATTACGACAGAAGAAAAAAACGTAATATTTATATTAAATTAGTGTGTAAAAAAACCTTTTACGGTTCAATGTATCTACATTTTTAGCTAATTCGCGTATAAAAATAAAAATACGTTTGGAAAAGAAAAAAACAAAATTAATTCTATTTAGAGAATATTGAGAGGCGAATACACGAGGCAAAGAAAAAACTAAATAACTATATTTACACGCGTTTTAAGATAGATTATTTTTATAATACGTTATATAAAAATTAAAAAAAAAGAAACAAGGAGAAATTTTTTACGATACAATAATTCATCACAATACAAATGTAATATATATCGAGATGATTTTCTATTTTTATGTAATCAAATGAAACTCGTCTTATTTCCATGCCGCCAACGTTCCTTACCTCTTTTCGCTCTGAGCTTATTAGGCCTATGGTATTTGTCTTTTAACCTGGACTTTGTGTGTTCCGACTCGGGCATTGTAGTGGTGTTTACATTGACAGGACAGAGCGAATAATAAAAACGATCAACGCACAAATACCTAAACGCAAATCGCATGTTCGCGTACGTTATCGGAGCACACGCCAAAGTAAACTGTTCGCGTGCATTGATATAAAGACTGTCTGATGGAACGCGTTCTTCGGTGGTGCTTGAGAAACTGCTGCACAATGTCTATAATAAATATATTATGTCTCACCGGTGGGGTGTTACGGTCGACTGCGGGAACGTCGACGAGATAATATTATACGCGGCGGAAAAGACTAAAAGAAAAAAACAAAAAAAAAAAAAAAAAGACACGTTGAAAATTCGGCCACGCCGATATTAGACAAGGCAGATTTTTTTTTCCTCATTCTTCTCGAGTACCAGACACTTAAGAAAGAAAAAAAAGACGCGTTTACGTCCTACATACCGTACACGGGCACCGGTAAACAAAACAAAAAAAGAAAATAAATAATTATGGTCTATTAGACCGTTAAACGAAAACGCAATTCAACAGCGTTTATATATATATATTATGTAAATGATTAAATATTATTTATTTAATACACGGCCTAACCCATATCGTATATAAACATTACGCCATTCATTCAATATGAAATATAATCGGTCTTCTTTTTTTTTTAATCGTTTAAAAAAAAATTTTTTTCATTTTTTTAAGTCATTTTTTTTTTTTTTTTTTGATCCACAAACGAGTTCACTACAACATTGGTGAATTAAAAATATTAAATTGTATTCGATAAAAAAATCACGGAATTCCGTTATTCTTTAACGCGTGTGTGTGTGTGTGATTCACACGAGTTTATTTTATAAATTATGTTTTATATATTAAATTTTTTTTTTTATTTCTAAAAGCACATCTCGGCGAAAAATATCTCTCTATGCGGATTTTGTTGGATATTGACGTGCGCGCGTACACGCGATTAAGTGAAAGTGTACAATTTTTTTTTTCTACGGAACAGAAGTATTGGATGTTTTTTCGACGTACTAGTAATCGCAAATGTACTAGAGAAATAATAATAATAAAATCTTACCACCAGTTTCGTGTCCGTGATCGTTTCGTCCGATACTATTGGATTTCGGTTGTCTGCGGAAAAAAAAAAGAAAAAAACCATATTAAATTATACGATCTTCTTCTTCTTCCTATTACTATTATTGTTATTATTATTATTATTATTATTATTATTATTATTATTATTATTATTATTATTATTATTATTATTATTATTATTATCACGATGGTGTAAACACACATACATTAAGTACGGGTTATACACGCGTACGTATCCGAATATTGTTCTTTTTTTTTTTTTAGTTCAATGTCGTCAAATATACGCGTCTGGAAAAAGTGTCATCACGAAGTATTTTTTTTTTCTATATTGTATATGTGTTTTGACACGCGTATAAGCAACGCATTAAATTTATGGAACGATGATATATATATATATATATTTTTTTTTTACGAAAAAAAAAAGCCTAGTGCGTGTTACGTGTATAGGGAAAAACAAATAGGTAATCATCGCACCGTATATCCTCGTTACCAATCGAATTTCAACCAAATACATACGCATATCGCTGTTACGCGTATGTGTTGTAAACACTACGCATTATTGTTATTATTACATATTATGTGTGGATTTAAGTGTTTTGCGCATAACTATACAACAAATCGTATAGTCGACATATTTTTCGAGAAAAAAAAAAAGAAATTAAAACGATACGTTAAAACGGTTTACGTAATAATATATTTTATTGTTGAATAACTCGAGGAGAGGGATTAGAAATCGAATTACACGGGCAAGTGAATATTTCGGGAAATTGCAATGAATAAAAAAATATATATATCTCTTCGATAGAATTCGCCTTCTGTTTTTTTTTTCAGAACGGTTACCTCGAGCAATGAAAACGCGCGTACGTCTCGCGAATATTTATAAAAAACCGTGTTATTTTCCTAACAAAATATCTGCGCATAAATAACATCTTTGATTCGTCTCTCTCTCTCTCATATAATACGATAATAATTATTGTTAATAACCAATGTCATCTCATAGGATTTAAAAATAAGAGAAAAAAGTCCGCGGAAATCATTACTCTGATATAAAATTTTTATAGTAAATTTCCCCCCTCCTCCTTTTATAATTATTTGTAAATAAGAACAAATACATAACGGTTGTTGTAAACATATAAATTTATTTATTTAAGAATATTGAATTTTTTTTTTTCTATCGCGTATCCATTTAATTATTTTTCCCCCCCTGTTATTATTGAACAACACTGTTAAATAGGAATTTATATATTATTATATATGTATGTACCTTACATTTATGCTGCGCAGAAACATAGTGCACGCCCAAAAATCGACGTCGTGTGTATTATAAATTAATCAATACTGTTCCTTACGCTGTAGAGTGAAATATACCCATCCGACATTCATTCAGTATTAAAAAAAAAAATAAATAGACTTCGAAAATATCGAATGTTATTCGTGTTCTCCCCCATTGTAAAGTGTCACGTAATCAAACAGGGTTTATAAAAAATGATAAACCGTTATTTATTTCTTTTTTTCCCCTCTTATGGTAAATTATACACGCGAACGCGTATTCTCAAAATGCGTTTTATTGTTCACGACGTCTGTCCGCTCACATTTACTATCGATAAGTTATCAAAAACTTTTAAAAATTAACAAAAAGAAAAAAGAAGCGTACATTATTATATTTATTAATATTACTATGTATTACCCGTGTTGTGTAATTTTTTTTTTCTACGTGGGATTGTACAAATAAATCAAACGAGATTGGTATAGTTGAATTAAGAAATTTAGAGCACGTTAAATGCTAATGTTACGAACGGTAACGTCATTTTGGTTGCCCCAGACCATTTTTATAATTTGGTGGTTGGACTTGTGTGTGTGTGTGCGTTTGGAGTCTGGGGAAGAAGATCCCTACTTACTCAAAAATATCATTCGTTATAAAATAGAATATTAACATTAACATAACGTAATACTCTTGCGGAATCCATTTAGGATAACAGCGTCATACAGAAATTATAGAAAATCTCCGACTACGTACTGACACGTACTGGTGAGTGGTAAAAAAAAATTTTTTTTGTTTTGTTTCTCCTAAGAACGTTTATACAGACGCGTAAACTCGTGAAACGGACAAAAAGTATAGTAAAAAAAAATATATTACTTTTTTTTTTTATGTCAAACGAATCGTATTCAGTTTACTTATATATATATATATATATATATATATATTAAATTAGACACAAATTCCAATGGCTTTGAAAGTCGTCGTGTTTGGGGTCAAAAAGGCGTGCCTTACACTATATAAGCACATTATTATAGAGATTTATCATGATTATATATTGTAATTTGATGGTAACGTACAGGATGGGCGTGGGGTTTAACAGTCCAGAACATCATCAACTTGGTCGACACCCAAAATGATTCTTTTTTAAATTTTAACCTGTTGGGAGAATACAAAATGATAATCGCTATTGCGAAATAATCATTCGACTATACTCGTATATATTATATTATTAAAATAAATAATTAAGTATGTATATATATTATACGCGGATTCGATGTAATTGAAACGGCCTCCGTAATATAAATTATATTATATTAATTGTATTGAATAATAATAATAATAATAATATAATATAAAGTAAATTATGTTTATTCTTACGCGTCAGACATTAGATATCTCTTACCGAGATTAATCGTATTTACGAATGGCAAAAGAATAACAATTTTAAAAATGTTAGGCCGGGCGCACACTGAAAGAGCAAAACTGCTCCGAGTTGCTCGGAACATTTTGTCCTAAACAGCTCGGAACAAATTCCATTCACACTGACAAAACAGAACAAGACACATTAATTCTGGATTAATTTTTGTTAATAAAACGCCAGTTGTCAAGATGAGTTCTGACGGAGTTGTACCGCTTATGTGGCAATTTCAATTAAATAGTGAAAGTGGTAACGATAAAAAATGTATTGCTATGATCTTTATCTGTATAATCGTAAATAGATTTTCTTAAAAATACTACAGTTATTAATTTTTCTGGCTCGCCATTTTAAATTAATATAATAAAATTTTCGCATTAAAATTAAAAAGATTAAAATAAAATAACGATATAATAAGGATAAAATAACGTGTTCACACGAAGTTCTGTGGTGTACTATTCGTAAAATAAACCAGTGACTTTGGTTTTTGTATTTTGATCGGAGCAAAAATAGAACCGGACTGATCACGAGCGATCATGTTTTGTTCTGTCTTGTCGTGTTTTGATGTTGACTGATTAGTGTGCGCGCGTCAATTACTTTACACGTGTTATAATTGACTCCAAACAGCTCCGAGCTGATCCGAGCAGCTCGGAGCAGTTTTGCTCTTTAAGTATGCGCCCGGCCTTAGAACGATCTCAAATTGTCGTTTATATCTGTCTATAAATTCATTTTATTCGATATCAACAATGTACTTTTAAGAACCTAACTGAAAATACGGTTTAACAAGCGATTCGATTTCTATTCGTTTTAATTACGTTTTCACGTTAAAATAGCCGGCAAATAATGTTCTATAAGCATATATATATATATACTAAGCGTTCTCTAAATTGGCAAAAAATTTACAAAACATCTAAAATATGATATGTCTCCGTCTCGTACAGGTTTTTTACGTTTAGATGCATAGATAAACGTACCATACATATAAAATACGTTTAAAAATAAAAAATGGAAACATCCTAAATTATTTAAATAATAATTAAATTGTTTATTTTTGGAAATTATTTGTGAATAACGTATATTTTTAAGAAAAACGCGTAAAAGACACAGGCACTCAGCTAACGAGCGGGAGTACAAGGTGTATTTATCTGATATATCTGATTTCAAACATTTATTCTGAGCGTATACTTCAGTTTATTACAATGGTGTTAATCCTATTTTCATTTTAAGTTTTTATATAAGTCGAGATTTCCTAAATATTGAGCTACCATTATATTTGGTGTTCAAGATCATTTATAATTATTTATTAAAAAAATAATATATACATAAAACTTGATTAACAGTTAATGTATAAACATTATAATCGATCGATTTAATTGAAATTCAAATAAATACTAATGAGAACAATTTAAATCATAATGCGCTTTATAAACTCCGATTGATATATAGTTTATATCACATTATATATATATATATTATTTTGTTATCAGTATGTATTATTGTTTTAAATTTTAATCATTAAAACTAACATACGAAATGTCAAAATATCTTATCGTAATAATTATTGTTTTAAATTTTAATCATTAAAACTAACATACGAAATGTCAAAATATCTTATCGTAATAATAATTATTTTCAATTAAATTGGCTTTGTAAATAAATCTAATATAACTAATCGCTGGCAAAAGCCACACAATTATCTCAAATTAATTAAACATAATTCTGTTTTAGAAAAAATGTCATAGTTTTTCTTTTCTCGCGAACAATTCAAGTCTATTTAATTAGTGAAATTAAATAAATAACGAATAAATAAATCAGGTAACAGTGAAATACAAAATAATTAAAGAAGATACATTTTACTATCAGTAATAACAACGTTCAACGGTAAAATGTGTTGTATTGATGTGATTTCCAGGCGCAAAAAGTTTTCGTTTCAAAAAAATATCTGCTCATATTATTATTTTGCATACTATAGACGCGCGAACAAAACAATATACGTTACATAAAGATAATATTTAGAAATTGAATTATTAAAGACATTCTCTTTCATATTTGCGTAAAGAATTACGTATTTTCGTGCATTTTTGTCAATAAAAAGATTCGAAATCGTATGCCTTATACGGATTATTTTACACTGTTTGTATTCTAACATTTGAAAACTATCGCAGCATTATATTCATTATTATTAATATCTACGTGATAAAAATTTCAGCTAGTTTTCATTGATTTCTTTAAAGTTTTTTCTAAATCGTATAGTTTCGAAAACTTCGTCCGAATTTAATAATCGTTTTCAAATTGAAAATACAAAGCTGATCAATTGGCGGTCGAGACCACCACACACACTACCCTAACGTCTGTGTACTGTCCCCGTGATTTGTATATATTCGAAATAAAAAAATTAATCAAAAAACATTAAAATATGTTAAAATTGTTAATTTCATCTTTATTTATATAATATTATTAGTCCGAACTCGTGGAATTCAACGTGAAATAATTTTAATTTTTATATACACACATAATAAAAAATACGAATTAATTTCGAACCGATAAACGCCAATGGTTAGAGTATCTCCAGAATTTCTGATCAACGCTTGAGCTTCACTGGACGTCAGATGATCCACAGTGGCGGAATTTATTGTTTCTATTAAGAATCCTTCTCGTACACCCGACTTCGCCGCTTTCCCCGCATTGTTAACCTAAAAAAAATAAATATATATATATATATATAATAATAATAATAATAAAATCGAATTTCTATCAAACATAAATAATTTATTGTACGATATGTCTTGTATATAATTACAAATGTATATTTATAATACATATGATTTCACACGTGAAATACATGTCTTCATCAAATATACGTGTATAATAATTTACATATAATTATATACGTGCACACTATTGTTATATTATCGGTGTTATGAGTACTACAATGCGCTTTCATATCCGAGGTATTGAATTGAGAAATAATCATACGATACACACATTTTTGATCAAAAACAATAGTTACAAATTGATGAAAGAAATTCATCGATAGATGTATTATAAAAAAATTTTTTATATTTATATCAATACATAAATATTGAATTTTTATATATAATATAGTATAAATTGTATAAATATACAATAAAAAAATGATATTAAGAACAAAATGTACAAAAAGAGTTGTATTAAATTTGATTGATTACTATCGCGGTTTCGATTAAAAATCATTATCGCGTATTTTACGCGATTAAAAGAAAAATATAGCAACAAAATAAAATATAAAAATGAACGTAGAACTATGTTTTACGAATATTACAATTTAAAAAACATTTTCAAGAGTTTAAAAAATCAAAAAAAAAAATAAAAGTGAAAAAATTGTGTACATAGTAAATTTATTTCATAAAAAAAAATATATTACTTAATAAATGACTTTTAGTCGAAACCAATAGTAGTAAACAGACAAATGTAATACAACAATTCTTATGTATATCTATTTTATAATACTTTTTGATTAGATTGTATAATATTTATTATTTACGAATATTAATTTATGATTTTTTTCCACGTGTATACACAAAATATACGCTCTTAAAATTTTGTTGAAAAAAACAGGGGTACCTACTAAAAGTATAGAAATTGAACTATACATATATGTATTCTCAAACAATTCAATTTGTCAAGAAATAAATGTCATTTGATATATTATTATTATTGTGGCTCCGATTCGTAAAAATGTGTATTATTACGCAACAAGTTTCGATTTACACATTACACTGAAAGAAAACCGTATTAACGAAGAAATCACAAATAAATGTAATTTAAATTACGGCACGAAAGTTATAGGAAGTTAAAACAGACAGTATATGCACGAAAAATAAAGTGTAAAAAATTGTTAAATATGCGCAAAAACATTGTATTATTAAAAACGTGCGAAAATCAATTATAACAAATACAAAAATATAGACGAAATACAAAATTAACAGTCGATTAGGGTAATAAAATCTTCGATGAAAATAACATTTTATTAAAAAAAAAAAATAAGACGGGCACGTATGGCGGATAAATCTGAGGGATACTGGGGAGGGGGGACATATAACAAGACAACGTTGGTCAGACAGAATAAAAGAAGGCCTCGGAATGATTTGGAGGTAGAAAAAATGAACGGAGAATAGTGTAGGAATGCTGGCAACGATGGACTATAATATGTGACTTTGATGTGCCCGAGAAGAAGAAGAAAATCGATGGTATTATGCAAACTGAACGTTTTTTCTTTTTTTGACACGTAAAGAAAAACAAACTAATTTTAAACTATCGAAAAATACTTGTCTAACTTGTTCCTTGTTGTTCCGAAATTTTAGCATCGCACACGTGGATTTTTCGCATTCGAGAAACGTGTGGTACTGGTGCAGTACAATAGTAGTGTACAGTCCGTTATTCAATTTAACAGTGTATTTTCATCGGTCATAATAGAATTCGATCATCGAATAACAATGAAAAAATAAATAATAATAAAAAATACAGTTAATACAAAACACCGCGCGGACGATATATTTTTTTTATTATTTCTTTTCTTATTTGTAACACAACAACCGTTGACAGCAGGACGAAACGGAACTGTGGAAAGTATGTTTCGCTGTAGTGTATGCGAGCTGTCATATTCAATCGGATATCGCACACATACAGAGTGGATGAGACATTTGACAGATTCCCGAAAACGCCCAGTATTTCGACCGTTTTAAAAATAAATCGCGCTCGTGCTTAGAAATTTATCATAATATAACAACTACTCGTTATATATATAACGAGTAGTTGTTATATTATGATAAATGTCTATTTCTTTTTATTTTCAAAATTTTTATAATTTTATATTTTGTTTTATCAAAATTGGATTCTAGTGCTTATATATATATATATATATAAAACAACGATTTTAAAATGTATACGAACAAACCGTTATATTTTTACGATTATTAATTATAATAATAATTCTAAAACAAAAAAAAAGTTATTTTGATATATTATATAATGTATAAAAACAAAATTTGATTTTTTTTTCTTATTAAATTCGTCGAGTACGCATTAAAATGTTGTGTAAGAAAATATTAAATACTTTATTTTGACGTTTTATAAGCGAGATTTTTTTAATGTTTCGCGAATTAAGTTTGTTTAATACACGCGTGCATATACACTATCACCTATTTCCATTATAATAACAAAAACATTTCATATATACATAACCTTATTCCATCATTGATACGTCAAATATAATAAAAAAAAAAAAAAATTATGTATTTAAACAATTTAAATTGACTCCGTTTCGTCGCGTGTATATATTTTTTAAATATTTAAGTTTGGTAAATTAACGATTTAATACACGTGGAATTTAATCGAAATTCATTATTTTATACGGGGAACTATATGAACAAAAATTAAATGACGATGAAAAATCATTTCCAAATGTTATATCACACAAGTCATGCCTAGGAGAAAAACACTATTAAAGACCGGACAGCACATGGACTACATAACGTATATTTCCAAATTGATTAAATATTTATTAGTTTTTGAAATGATCAGGAAAACTTTTAAATAATAATAGTGCGAGATGAAAAAGTTCAATGCGCTCGTATTCAGAACGAAAATATTTACATTTAACATCCGTAAGGACATAAATCGAAGCGTACTTTAAATAACTTTTACACGTTTCGATCAAACCAGGACACAACACATGTAGAGAGAGAAATTCAACCCTTTTGCCAACCCACTAATCTGTGGATTTCATCATTGGGCGGGGGTGGGGGAAACAAGCGCCACCAGCTTTGTATGTTAAAATTTATTCTGATTGTAAACAAAAAGTAAAAAATTAAATTTTATTTTCGTAATCAACAATTTATGTAGAAAAGTCGAAGTAACGCATAAGACCTGTGTTGTATTAAAACTGTCAGCTCTTAAAACCGAAAATTACTTAATTTATCACTCAAATAGCTCGACATCTAATAATTTGAAACACCGAAAATTGGAAGTTTTTTTTTTGTTTTTTTTAAACAATTTTACGTATTACAGTGCAAATTAACAATATTCGGCGTACATTTCAAGACTCCAGAACAGCGTTCCCTAACGTTTTAAGAATTATCGTAGGTGAACGGTGTTCCTTTTAATCTTTGAGTTGCTTTGCATTTCGCGCATAAGGAATTGTATAAAATCGAAAAACGTTTCAAACAAAGTGCCGATAATAATAATTAAACACACACGATTGGGGCTACCGGAACGCGACGAACATTCTTTCTAGTCGAAAATTTACGTTATTGTAAAACTCGCTTCGGCCAGAATCTAAAACCAATCCCCCTCGCGATATTTCGAGTTACGTTACAATTTCCAAATTATTTATTGAATTTTCGCGGACACGCCACTGTTGTGTACGCGCACGCGGTGGCGTATTTATGGGAAGGTGGATCGATCGGATTCAAACACTCTCCCTTTCACCCCTCATGACGTAAAAACCAATTCTGAAACGTCCGTTTCTGACGTTCATAAAATTATATCTGACGTTTAATAACACAACACCACCCACTACCGTTGATATTATTTCGAACATAATTTAAAAATGACGTATATCGCGATCATTTCGAATAAATGTATAATATTAAAAGACGGGGAAGTTGCAAAGCCTCATCCCCGTGACTTAAATGTTGAAAAATCTTTGAACTCGGTTAGGAAACGCAGGGCTAATTCGGCTTCTCACCTCTCGGTGGTGGACGGGAGGAATGCATGTGTAAGTGTATACCTCGTTTTTGTTTTGGCTCGACAAGATGTTGGCCAACAACACGTCCCTGAACCTTCTCGCGGAATAATGGAAATGCACGTGCGCATCGGACACCGTGTCGACGAGCATTGGAAAATACGACCGAAAAATAAAAACTCCGAAAAAAACGAAAAAATATTAAAAAAAAAAAAAAAAAAGGCTTCACCGCATGAACAACTGAGAATTGTCGTTCCGACTGTAACAACGGTGTAAAAAAAAAAAGAAAAAAACCACCGAGATACAATAATAATAAAAATATATATTATTCGATATTACGGCCGCGACAACGGAGCAAGAACCGAATACAGAGCACCGTGTACGACGATTCGGAACGATATACCGCAACGACGGATTGTGGTACGAGTGATGCGACGACGAGTGGATCGGATGCGACGGTCGCCGGATGGTATGGCGGCAGCCGTGGCGGAAGAGAAGAACGAGAAGAACGATAGCGAAGAGCGCAGCATCTTTGGGAGGCGTGTGTATAATATAATGACCGCGACGGCGGCGGTCGGTACACACAAGAACGGATTATTTGGGCAAATGAACCGTAGTGGAATGCGACCGGCAGGCCTTGAACGCCGCGACCATACGCGCGGTGGTCGCCACGAAGAATTTTATCGTAAGCGTTATTATAATAATATTATTATTATTACGCGCGTACGCATAAAAAAAAAAAAAACAAAAAATTGGGCGATTGCCGTAACGTTATCGCGGAATTCTCGTTTTGTAATCGACTTTTTTTTCGCGAATTTCGCGGTGTGCGACAACGCGCCGCGCCGGTCCACGTGAAGCCACGAGGAAATCGTCGAACAGAGGGGCGTATCTGGAAAAAATGCGACGAACACTGAGGACGGACGCGCGATGAGAGCGAAATGGTGAAAACCAAACCAGTACGGCTTTTGAACAAAATGCCCAATACCCTGTTTACTTCGAAGAACGTTGGGATTACGGGAAAAAAACCCACTGCAGACATGTGTACGCGCGGAATATACGACCCTGCAGTGTGGATGCGGCACCCGGACGATACCGGTGGAAGCGGGGCCGGATTTTGGAATGCGGGGACCCTGGGCCCACCTTAAAAGTATATATATATATATTATATTTCGATAACATATATTTAATATATTATTATAAGTGAATTTAATTTAATAATATATTAACATTTACCGCAAAATAATATTTTACTAGAAATTTTAAATTCATTTTGCAAATACATTATATTGTATATTTATACTTGGATGCAAAAAAAATCCCATTAAGTGGAGGCCCGGGGCCCCCCTGCCCATAAATCCGGCCCTGGGTGGAAGCACGCTGAAGCGTTTGAAATGTGGGGTTATAGGAGGACGTCAAAAGATTAAGCCGAATGGGACCGAACGACTAATAGGAAGGTTGGTGAAAGAATGCCGGAAGGAAAGCCACTACTACTATGCGGAAAAGTATGGACGGGACGTGGAATTCGATTCGGACCGATTCAATCGGCCGTCATCAACGCCGACGTCCACCACACCGTTTCCGTATAGTACGACGGACGTTCAAACGTCGTGCTCAGTCATTTTTCACTGCGACGGCGGCAAACGACAACACACTGCTGCTTGTCTGTCCGACATTTGAATCCCACAAACGCAATACAGAACATATCGCAAATCGTTCAGTCCGTTTAACCGACAACAATACGTTGCGGAAAATGATTTAAAAACGCGTAAATTACGACGATATTCGTTTAAAACTCGTAAACTCCGTATATAACACAATATAATATTATGCGTGTTGAAAGATACTCGAAAATGTTTTTTTTTTTTGTGAAAATACTCTACGTGTGATTTACTCGCATAAATCACTCTTTTCGTTTACCCGAAAAAAAAACTATTAATATAAATAAAAAAATCTATTGAAACGTGTTTATTATCTCCGCTCCGAACACTAATAAATTATTACTACAGTATAAACGTAATAAAATATATTACTGCGCCGCGGCAAACTGTAAATCGTAATAATATTTATGTTTCGATAATTATATTATGAACAAAAACTTTGTTCGTGTAAAAAAAAAAAAAAAAAACATAAAAAATAATAAATTGTTTTTGAAATTCGTTTGTTCAACAAACGCGATCCAAAAACCATGATATTATGTAATACAGTCAATTATTATATTAATGCTGTTATAATAATTACACTATATATTAATGCGCGGTATTCCTCCCTCATTCAATGCATGTAATATCGAAAATATTTTTTCTCTTTTATTATTAAAACGGGGGGTGTCTGATGTTATATTAAATAAATAATAATAATAATAAGAAAAAAATCCGTTCGTATTTGATAAAATCGTATAACGATTTTGTACAAGTAACGAATATCAAAATCGTTAGTTGATTTCCCATTACGAAAGCATAGAAAGAAAATTGCGTGTCAGATAATAAAATTTTAGTCGTGCGTTTTTTTTATTATTATTATTATTTTTAAGTACATTTTTTTTTTTTGTTTCGACTCTACAGTATTATATTAATTGTCATAACTATCTCATCGAACACATATAATGATATCGTGTATATCATATAATATTACGAAATTGTTTTCGTCTATTAATTCGCGCTTATAGAATGACGCGTACGACGACGTTATAATAATGTTATACGAATTGTAAATTTTCAACGCATACACTGTACTGCGTATACTAATACGTATTCGTATGTAAATCGCGACGACAAATTATTATTCTGCAATTTTACACGTGACACAAATAATTTTCTCTCGCCAACCTATTTTTAGAATGTTAAACGACGTCCTGCAAAACGCGTTCTACGCTCAAGAGTCGAACAAATAATAATAATAATAAATTTTCAATACTCGTTTAAATTACAATAACGACCGGGACAGGGGAGAGATCTGTAAAAAGAAAAATTCGTTCTTCTCCTCTATCGGCCTATGTTATTGACACATTTTTTAAGCCTGGAAAATAATTTTTTTAACGGACTCATCGATTATTAGTTTTATTTGGAAAAAATAATATTAATTTCGGGAATCCGTTTTTTTCCCCTTTTTTTGCAAATACCCAAATATTTTACTATCAAATCGTTTCTGTGTGAAAACGGACGATTTGTTTTCTCGGTCAAACGGATAATATACACACAACACATCGCGTTACCATTACAAGTCGTCTGCGTAATGGTTTTAAACAGAAATTGCCCGTTTATAATACGGTCATGGATTATGTACGGGTTTTGGCCGAACGAATTCGAATCGCATCGCGCGATTACGCACGGAAAATCGCTTATTTTCTACCATATTTATATATTATATATGTCTCGAGTTTCAACAATTGATCTTCCTGCACAAATGGACAACACGAGTTAGATAAAATATTTCGTATACAAATTTCGTATTGGACGAACAAAGTTTTCCGTTCTACCGCGGTGTAGTAACATAATATCGTAACGTTTGCAAAAATAAATAAATTACGCGAAGATAATTTTAAATAACGTCTCGCATATACATATAATAATAATATGTCCTTGACATCTGATGTAATACGCGATTTAGCGCATACTGTAAACGTACGACTGTACGTCTTAATATTACACTGTTGTAGTCAATCAACCGTGCGAAACGCGTAATGAAAATAAAAAAAAAAAAACACGAGGAACGTTTTATTAAATTATTGATGACTTCAGAATACAACAAAAATTTACCGTTTGAATTTACACGTTTTTCCGGAGACACAAAAAATTGGTTTATATATATATATATATATAGATATTTAAAAACGTCGAAATATTTCGTTGGTTGATATAATATAACAGTAATAACTTGTCCGACGATCGTAATTGACGAAAGTTAAAAAAAAAAAAGTTTTTGTACATTTAGAACAAATTCATTAGACGTATTTTTTGTATATTTTTAATATGTACCTAATGTACCTAATGTATTTCAATAAATTATATACTGAAAATGTTAACTTCAGTTCGTTTTGACCTTAAAAACACGATCAAACACCTCAATGCTTTCTACATAATACATCTACGAACAAATATCAAATATAACGCATGTCTTAACAGTTAAACGAATTATAATAAACCTATTTTCAAATTCGGTCATTAAATATTGAATTTTTCCACATATTTTCAGAACATTTTTTTTATACAGGCTTTTTTAAATATTGTTGTACCTTAACTATCGTAATAGGAACAAATAAATACAAATGTATGTAAATTGCTTTAAAAAAAAAAAAATCTGTACAACATAAGAGAACAAAAACAAACAAAAAGAAATTAAATGATGTTAGATAACAAAGCCTTCGGATAGAGAAAGAAATGTATTGAAGAGACATTGTAATATCTGAGGAAATTAATACGTAGGGATAAAACTATCGACAATCGAACAACTGATATGAAGAACGTCTCGTTTTACCATAACTAATATACCGATTGCAGTACGAGGAGGGTCTTTGCAGGACAGATGGACAGTATATAAATATGAATGAGAGAGAAACAGATTGTGTCCCGTTCTGAAACGGGAATAGGAGGGAAATAAGACTGCGAGACGATGAGGAAAAAGTGGGATTTCGAGACGGATGGAGGAATGACAGGACTTGGCAAAGGATGATATGGTCCTTCCATCTAGGATTCAAACAGTTTAGAAATGACGTATTGAGACGGGAGGAGGGAACCGATGTGAGAATTTTAATGTTAAAGAGAACGGCAATATTTCTATATGTATATACGCGTGTACGATCGTAGCAATCTCAAGGAATTATAAAAATACATTTACAGACTGATTCAAAAAATCTCGAGTGATACGTTGAGGAAGCCATGTGTTTATCGTCCGAAATCCACGACGCCGTTTTTTTTTTTCGTACACATAATCGATATGCACGTGATATCCACCTACTCATTTGTGGATTACGAATTATCAGACAAGACAGTTTTGTTTTTATGATACACCGCGAAGAAATTGTAAATAACAGCGATGGCACAATATGATTCGTACTGTCAGTATATTCCTGTAGTGTCATCATACCTTTACGCGTATACCATACGGCCGTATAGAAAACGTCTGCAGCAACGCATGAGACGCGCTGTGGCAAGAGCAAAACGTTTTTCTCGATGTTCTAAAAATAATAAATACTCGCATTTTTTATACACTCGCAGCTCTCTTGGTCTCCCGTTTATTCCAAACGATCTTAACCTATCCGCCGCGGACTGTACCGTGTGCCCGCGCGCGAAAACTGGGCTCGAAGCCAATTACACTTGCGCGTACGTGATGTGCAAGCGACCGGAGACGTGGTGAATTCAAATTCAGAATCCGTCAACGCAGAACGGTCCGTCGTGCTTCGGTACATCCACACGAGTCTCCCTAACCTAACTGCGAGACCTGGAAGACTTGACGATCGTTGTTAAATTTGCCATATATAAATATTATTAAAGTGTAATTTTCATTTGAAGTATACAAACTGTTTCAGATTTTGAAGATCGTCTTGTATCGGAAAACGATATGAGAGCGAGTATTCTTAAATTTTTCCGACGACAAAGGTTACCCCTTCTCAAAGAACGAGTAATCGAACGATTGACGAATTTGATCGAAAAAGTCTTTCGTCGATACATATGATAACACGACTACTATCACGTCAACTTTACGAAAATTTCTGACAACAATGATATCGCATAGGTATCAGACGCGTTTCGGTTATAATATACAATCGCCGTCGTTTATTCGAATTCACAAAACACCTATGAGATTTTAGTCGATCGACAATATAATTTTATAAAAATTTACTCCAACAAATGAATCTCTGCTGTGCGTTTCCCGCTACAGATTCCCTTGACCTTGTGTGCAGTGTATAATGTCATATAATAATATGTTTGTGTGTCGAAATAGAATCGTTCGATCCTTCGAATACATTTAGGAACTTTTCCGTACAGTCGATTTTCGTCAAATTTTAACGTATGTTTATTTATAAACGTGAAATAACGACAACGGAAATAAAAAAAAAAACGTATGAAAAAAAATTATGTATAAAACCTTAAAATTCTACCGGCGGTATATTAAGAAAACCGACTTAAATATAATAGAGAGTTTTCCTAACATTGAAAGACTGACTTTAAGACAGTGTTTGTCTTCATTGACGGTTTACAAACTCTGTAGCAAAGAACGTTCATTTTCGATTGTTCGAAGTGTAAAAATAAATAAATATTTACCGTTGCCGCCGTATACGATGATATTATCGCAAGACCTGCTTAACTAACACTCGTGCCGAGTGTCGAAAGCGGAATAATCAAAACACTAGATTTTGTGAGTACTGGACGTGATGATTTCCCTTCCAAGAAAGCGAGAGAAATGAAAACATGTTTTTAAACGTTTATTACAGATCTATCGTAAAGAGTTCTTTTTTTTCTATTAAGAATTAATTTAAATTCTTAATTATAATAATAATAATTATTATTATTAACAGCTTAGCGGGCCCTGTAGAGGTCCATCGCTACCACCAATAATTCCCTCCGTCGATTTCTGTCATTCGCGTCTCTTCTATTTGTACACTCATGGATCATTTTTATATCTTTTTCCACAACATCTCTCCATCTTGTCTTGGGTCTTCCTATAGACCTTTACCCTACGACTCTTCCATCTGTGGCAAATTTTATAATTTTTCCTTCCGCTCTCCACACGTGTCCGGGCCCACTCCATCTTCTTTCTTCCGCAATGCGATAAGGACATTTGTACGTATTTCGTAGGTCCTTATTGTGTCTTCTTTCGTACGTTCCTGTTTCCATGTCGTATAAACTGGACCAAATATTTGTTTATTATTTTATTTATTTTTTCATAATAATCTCTCGGTTGATACATTATACACATATAAATGTAATTTTTTTTTTTTTTTAATATTTACACACATTTCACGTGTAACGAAGAGAAAAACACGAGACGGCTGAGAAAAATATTCAAAACGTCACACACTCGTGTTTCGACAAATCGTTATACGCATAATACATTTTTTTTTAAGACTTTCGTTATTTTTAGTTGGATGTGTGACCGTTTAAATCGGACTAAACGTTACGAATGCGATTTCCAAACGGGCAGCTGTTCAGTGCGTTTATTATGTACGCCTAATATATATTTTTGTTTTCTTTTTTTTTTTTAAATATATAAACGAAATTTATAATATATAAAATAACAGAATTTTTTTTTTATTTTACTAAAATTGTTTCATATACAATACTATAAATTGATTACAACAAAATAAAATAATTTTTTTCATAGTTTCGCTTCTGCGTTTTCCTCGCATTAAATGATTTTGTAATTAAATCCTTCGTATTCCCGTTATTTACTTAAATACAAATCATTTTATTTCACTGCTTTTTTTTTTCATACGTTTATACTAAAACTAAAATCTCGAACGGTACGTTTTTAATAATAACTTCGAATTTACTACAAACGCATACAAAAAAAAGAAATTAAAAAAAAAAAAAAAAAAAAAAAAGAAAAGCCTCTAAAGAACAGTATCGACACTAATCCAGTTATAAGTAGACCATATAATATTAATTTAATAATATAAATACTAAAATCAATTAATATTATATTATATTATTTATATTAAATTATGTGACATATGAATTAATTTTAACTCGCACCCGATTGCGCGTTTTACGATTAACCGTTATAACGACGAAAATGTATTTTAATTGATTAAAATTAATATTGAAAGAGTAAAAATTAAAAATATAAATATATTACTCTCGATATTTTTAACGGTGATGCTGTATTTTTTCCACCGGTCATTCTGAATCCCCACGGCGGTCCTTCGTTCAAAACGATAACTTTATCCGGCATCCTGTAACACAGTAAATAATTTCTATTAACATTTTCATAAGTATGCCTAATCGTTAAAAAAAAAAAATCTTTTTGTTTATGAAATTAAACAGATGCGAAATAATATTTATTTTTTTCTTTTCAAATCCATTTAAATGAAATCATTCATCACTGACGTCGATCGTTCGTGTAATATAAATAAATCAACACAATTGCATTAAATACACAACGAGTACGAAACGTTTATTGTTTACATTGGGTTTTTAGTTAAATAATTATGTTTTTTCCCGAGCTTATGAATTGGCACGCGGGGAAATAATACCAGGTACTCAACGAAATTAACTAAAATTATACTAATTAATGTTCAGAACGTGTTTAACGACAAATAACACCGAATCTTTCGTACAGATGACTTTGAATGTAATAGCAGTTTCCTTTTTTCTTTTTTTTTTTTAATACAGTAGTTAGAATTACGAACAGTGGGAAAATTTTACCGTTTGTGTAACACACGAAAAAGATTTATATTTTTTAATAAAACCGCTTTTTTTTTCAAAATTAATTCTGACTTAATAGTTTTTTCTCCTTTTTTAGAAATCCGTGTTTTAACGTTTTTTTTTTTTTTTTTTTTTTGACACGTAAAGTTAATTTATTTAAAACGGTTAATCGGAAAATATTACGCCATAAACGTTTTATAAACGATGTGTATAAGAACTGGACAGACAAAAAAAAATTATTAATTGCTAAAATAAAGAATTTTAAAAAACTCACTAATTATAAGTGATAACGTGAGACGCTCCGATTCGTGAAAAAGTAACTATTTGTCTTTCCTTTAAAAACACCCGATTATCGATATTGTCATCGTGTCTCGGAATCCATTAGTTTATCGTAAAAAAAACATTATTAGTTTATCTACGATTTCAAATGAGTCATTTAGTGTATAACAAATAAACAGCGTTTATATATATATAATACTAATTTATTTATATATATATAATACTAATCGACAATTTCGATTGTGTAATAAATAATAATATAATCTTATTTAATAACGCATCGAATGCGTTCTTCTTATAACGGCGATTTATAGTAAAATTAATATATTTATTTATTATTATAATACGTAGAATAAACAAAAAATATTATTTATTGATTTTGACGAAATGTTTTGAAAAAAAAAAAAATCCCTCCATTTTAAACGTAAGAAACGGATTCGAACCGAAGCAAAATTATAATTTTATAAATTACGCATAAAACGGTGTTAAGCCGAATTCCTCGAGTATTTTTCGGTTTTCGTAAATATTCAACTAAAACAAAAATATAATTAACGTTTTTCCAAAATTCGAAACAATAAATAGAAAATAGTTAATTACGTCGTCATTTTATAATATCCATTTAGAGACATGAATCCACTATAACAGAGTTGGTTTCTATACGAACCTCTAAACACTAATTTCAGCATAATTTTCGAATACGTTAAAATAGAATACATATTTATACACGCACGTACGTCGCAATGAGTACAAGTTTGTTGTTAATATTAATTATAGATTACGAAAGAAAAACATAGTAGTGTTATTTAAAATTTAAATATAATCGTATTATGTTAAACATTTTTTTCACATTATTTTCTAGTTTTCCTTGAATATACCTAACCTATTTGCGCATTGCATTTGGCAAATATCAATTTATTACGTTGTTTATTATTTATTATATTGTACAACGTTTAAATTAATAATAAAAAAAAAATTTTTAATCATTAATATTAATCGTTGTGGTTATTTTTTTTTTTTTTTTTTGAAGATCAGCCAGTTTCTTCGCAGCTTAGGTCAAAGCGATTTACACGTGATTCATACGAAAAACTATTCATAAACGAGATGATAGAGTGGCAAATGATAAATTGAAAAAAACCTCCCGAAATACGTGTCGAATTATTTAATTATAAAAATCTTACTTTTTCTTCTTTTTGAAACATTTTTTCCCCCAAAAATATGAAGTTTAATATATTTATAACCTTTGTAAACTGTATCACTGACCTTTTGTATATGCCATCGGAGTCCCCAAACACAAGACATTAACTCTGAACTATTGAAATAATAATAATAAAAAAAAAATCGTTAAATTAACAATTAATCGTTCTTTAATTTCATATTAAAAACAGTTCATAATTATTATTATAATACTTATACGTGTACGCACCGCAAAATGTGAGAGAGAAGCGTTTTTTTCTTTCTGGTCAACATTACTCTGTTTTATTTAGTTTTAGAATAAGAAGAAAAAAAAACGTATTCCATACAAAATAAATGTAAAGTAAATAAAAATCATTGCGCATATAGAGCGCTATTTATACTTGACATACGTGGGTTGAATGACGTTACATTGTTGTTTAATGTTTAATTTTTTTTAGATATTTCTTATTTTTTTAACATGGTATATAAATAGTGATACCACACACTGGAATACTTTCAATAATACAATTTGAGGAATTCTTCGTTCGTACATTACACGAAACGTTATTATTCTAAAAGAAATTTCCAAATATTTCGGATTTCACTGCAATTATTATAATAATATCGTTTGTCTTTTCATCGTTTTGATATAAAAACACAAAAATTAATTGGAATTGGAATCGTTTTACTAATTCCAATACAATACGCGTTTATGCGTTCACCTTTTTCACTCGTCAGTCCTATCTAAATGTTTATATAGCTCAAACGCATTTTATTACCGTGTTAATCGGTCGTAACGTCGACGGACCATCTAAATCTCGTGTATTTATAAATAATGTGTGATTAATGCATCAATAACGGCCCTATAGATCACTATCGACTTATTCAAATGCCTATATTTTATTATTAATTTAACGTATTTTCGTTTTTTTTCTTTCTTTAATACGTGTTTATGTTTTGATAATAATAAAAATAATAACAACTAGACGAATACGATAGCTGTGTACGCAATAACATCAACGGATGACCTATGTGATACGATAACAGAGTGATCTCTCTCTGTTCGAACACATAACTGAATCTTCAAAAATATTATCGATCGTGATGGACTTTCTACTCGTCGAACGAAGTTAAATTGGGTTATATTTAACTCGGTAATAATTAACTCGAACGTAGTTACTTCCTTTTAATCCGTCTATAATTATATATATATATATATATATACACGTATAGTGTACTGTTGAATGAATTATTATATTAATGTCGATATCATTAGAGGAAATTATACGAGCGCCTTTTCAACAAAAACCACGGTTTTTTTTCATAACTATATATTGTGTATATCATAATTAATAGAAAAAATTTCGTATAAAAACAACAAATCGACCAAAAAAAAAATAAAAGTAATCGAAAATTTAGTTTATAATTGGATATTGTCTACAATAATAATAATAATAATTTGATTTCTTTTAATAAAACTATATTATATTATACCAGTAATAGTATTACATTTTTTTTTTTTAAACAAAACGGCATTTTTCTCGTCAAACAATCACGAAAAAATCGAAATAACGTATTTATATATATTATAAAAGCAAAAAAAGAAAAAATGTATAAAATATCTTATAAGTTATAAAAACCAGAGTACGGATATTGAAGACATTTCTTTATTTTTTTCTCCTTTTTTCTAATACGAAGCCCATACCAATCAATTACCGAGATAAAGTGTAAAATAAACGAAATTTCATTTTTTACACCATTTTACCATATATTAGAGGAGATATTTGAGCTCAAACATAGCATAAATGAATTGTATTTGTTTTTCTTTTCGAAAATCTTTACTAGAAAATTTAATATCGCAATGTCGTCGTAATATTAAATATAAAAATTAATAAATTACGTAAAGTGTGAATTGAACGTAAAACTGCGACCGATTAATATCGATTTTATTAGAAATTTTTAAACGTACTTTCACATATTTTTTACAACAGTTTTTATATATCGCGATGTTGTCACATTGAAAACGTTTTGGTTTGTACCGGTGAAATACGAAATTAAAAATTTTTCAAACTCTGACACACATTACAAGAAGTATATTAATGTATATCAGACAGGTTTCAAGTACCTGTGTAAATAAATGAAATATGACAACATTTAGGGTGAAGGTTCACAGGTAACTCACAGTTAATATTTATTATAATCATATTTGGCCTGATTTTAAGCCTCGAAATACGTGTTTTGTTCGAAAACAGACTGCGAGGCTCCGAGATCGTATCAAGGAATTCGAATAGAAATTAATTTTAATTTTGATAAAACAATATTACATAGTAAACGGGCACTCGGTACTTTCAAACGTTTTTAGAAGCCGATTTGCCTAAGGGAAACGATGTAAAAGCGCGATAGTGTCCCAAGACCGAAATCGTGTTCGTATATAAACTGATGATACTACACGTGAGTAAGTGTAATGCTACAACGGAAAAGAGTTTTTTGATCGTCAAAAATTGATATAAAGCCGTATATATCTCACCGTCCGACAACAACAGAAGAAATAAAACCCCCGTCGACACTTAGCTGCTAAATGTACTGAGCAAACGTGCATAAAATTAATTGAATTAATTTCGAAAAAAAGTCGTCTTTGCGTTTTCACAAATGAAGAAAAAAAAATAGAATTAATAATCGTTTATACTGATTTTTATAGTATATATATATATAGTATTTTGTTAAATACTTATACGTATATGCCTATATTATAGCTAAATTGCAGTGTATGGATATAAATAAATATTCTTTTTTACTTTTTTGGAAATTATAAACATAATTAGTTTTGCTTTTAATATTTAATCACCTGGCACACAAAAAAAGTAAAATATTTCCGGTAACAAAAAATAAAAAAATAAATCGTTCAAAATAAAATTTGCGCGGTTTTAAACGTTGTCCTATTTTTAAAACGGCTAACGTGTTCTCCTGCATCAGCCAATGACCTATGCGGTGTACTATATGAAATGTTAAATGAATTCTAGAAAATTTGTTATAAATATATATATTATTTTTTCTTAAATTTTTATACATTGACGGCGCCGTTAGAATTACATGTTTTAAAAGTATAATTTCATCCGACGAACTCAACCGGTGCAAATGAGAATCGCGTTATGTATTTATACGAGTCTGCGATTGGTTTCAATCGCGATTTAACAAAAAAAAAAAAAACCATTTTTTTCTTCTTCTTAAATTGGCTCTTTATTTACCGCGCGCGCGTTATATAATAATAATAATAATAATAATAATAAAATTGTTGTTTGAAATTATTACGGTACTTACCCCGGTAATCGTTTTTGAAACGGGACGCCCGTTCGTTGGACGACGGACGGAACGACGACTGGACGAAGTATTAAAAAAAAATTGTAATTATTTAATTATACGGTAACGCGGTGGTAATAATCGTGCGGTATAAAATTATCGCGTTAAATAATTTACGCTGTTTGGTGCGAAAAAAAAAGTGTAACGTCCGCGACACGTTTTGTTGGCCGGGGGTGTCTCCCGCGAGTCGGACGAATGAAAAACAAAAAAAAAATCACGCGCGCGTTCGTAATAATGCGTAGAAATAATGCGCGTATTTCTCGGGGACCCGGCGGTGCCAGAAAGCTTCGGCGGCGGCGGCGGCGGTCGACGTCGCGCGACGCGCGCCACACAGCTGATTCGACGGCGCCGTCGCTCGCACCGCGCGACGCGGCGGTCTCCCGCCGTTTACCCGTTGACGACCGTATCTCACCCGAGGACGACGCGACGATTTTTCTTCTTCTCTCCGTCTTTCCCGTGCGCGTCGTCGAAGGTACGACCTGACCGATAACGACTGCCGTCGTACGCTCTCAACCCCCCCCCCACCCCGGTTACACGGGATCCCGGCGGTCACGTCCATCCCCGCAGCAGTGGCGGGCGGCGTCGTTTCGGCGTATTCCGACGTACGCGGTAAGGCGCACCAGTCTCTATCCGTCGTCTTTTTAACACCGCATTAAAAGCAAATGAATACGCGATAGAAAAATATATATGTAGTAAAAAATAAAGTATGCGAACCGCCGGTGAACGGTGTGATATTGTTAAATATCGACTCGCCCATTAAATTTACTACAATATTTATCAATATTAGAAGATTAACTCGGGATCGTGAGTTCGAGAATCTTAATGTCACAGTATATGGTTTTTTTAGTGATAATACACTGATTATTTCTTACCCGATGTATCCGGTATATTCATTCATATACAGGCGATAGAGGTATTTAAAATAAAATAATTAAAAAATAACCGAGTGAATTTCTTTAATTTATACATATGACATTTTAACTTTGTGACGATTTAAAAACTACCGGGGATTACTCGAGGGTCCAAAAAGGAGTGTGGTTTTAGACGCGGGCGACGGACCGAGAGATGTCCGTCGTCGTCGATATTGTAATAATTATTTTTTATCAAAATGTCAATAATGATAGACCAGTGGCGCACCCAAGGGGATGGACTCCGGGTCCGGACCCCCCCTTGACTAGTGCAATAGTATTACATTTATAGATGAAAATCCAAATTCTGATACAACTTTCATATTTTTCTGTTAAAATTTCGCATACGATATAGATAACACCAGGTGTTAACAATTTATTGATTATATTATATTATTATAATATATAATCTATTTTAATTATCTATTAAAAGTTTTGTTTTTCATAATGTAGTTTTTTAGACCCCCCCCTTGAAAAAATCCTGGGTGCGCTACTGTGATAGACACTCTGTTATTTACAATTTATAATAAATACAACGGAATTTAATACAGAGTGGCTATCATTACATATACTTACATTTTTTTCGTTTTTTCTATTCAAGACGCATTGCGCACGGGTTATAATGGACAATTCCGCGTCCAACTCTGACATTTGCTCGTTGTGTCTAAGCATTATATGCGGATTCGTAGTTCAAGGGATGGCCCCCCCGTAGGATTTCGTAAAAAAAAATTTTTTTTTTAAACGCGTTACAGTGTGTATACGCATTCAAATACCTGTGTTCTTACGGCAACAGACGTTTTAACTGTGCTTATAACTTTGGCTTATAAATAAAACACGCGCGAATATTACGTAATTAAGTAACAAGTAAATATATAAATTTATAATTATATACTAGTACAATAACCGATTCGTCGCATAACTCCTGCTGACTATTGAACTATATAAACCGTATTAAATACTGATTGTACAACACACTCCGGCGTTACGTTCGACCCCACACTTTATTACGACGCGTACCTACCGTACGTCGCTTAAACGCCTATGTGTAAAATAATTATTTACATAATTATTTACTATTATGACGGTCAACGCGCACGAATTTCGAGGACATTAACGTATCATCTCGTCGAGTCGACAAAACGCGTTATTATAATATAATAATATTTATGTAAACTCGAACAACACGCTCGATGAATAAAAATAACGGAGCCCGCACAATTATTAACGGAATAATATTGTACAAAAAAAAAAAAAAAAAAAATGTACATACGGACTCTTAACGCCCGGTTTTTTTTTGTGAAAGTCAATTTTGTCCCCGACCGGAGCGGGACGACATCATCAGATGTGCGCCGGTTGACACAACGCGACGTTTTCGATCGCGGCGATACATCCGCACAGGAGAGATGGCAGTGAACAGACACACACTCGATGAAACGGATACGCGCACCGCGGTGGAGGAATCCGTGCAAAGAAAGAATCGCGTGATGATATCATTCGAAGAGGAAGACGATAACTTCACACAGACGCTATTTGAAAACCGGGGAAACGTCCACAATATGTCTACCCCAACGATCGAAAAGTCCACACGAGTCTTAGCGTTCTTTTCGATTTTTTTTTTTTATGAATAAGACTTTAAATCATATAGGGACTAGTCAAAATTAATTTCATATTTACCGTTCCAGTGCAACACACCCGATAAGTAAAAAACGTTTATTAACAAACTTTGATATATTTATAACCGCTTTATTATTTTATAAAATTGAAACAACGTGTACGTAATAATAATATATAGACATTGCAGGGTCCATTATAATAATTCCTCATATCGGTGTTATGTAATATTTATATAAATAAATCGTTTGTGCATAAACATACGATATAATTTAATGTTATTACATTATAATATCATTGCTCGTAATGTTGTTGACGGTACTAAATTATTATTATTATTATTATTCTCGATCGTTTTAAATTCCATTTTGTTTCTTCGTTTACATATATTTTTTACACTATTGGTAATCCACCAGTTATACGGGTTTCGATTCCACACTCGTTACTCCCTCTTCGGATTTTAAACATTCCACGCATTCCCCAAGAAGTACCCCACGTGTTAGCGCACAGCCAATAGTCGATCCCGTCGTCTTGGCCCCATCCTAACAATCGTATTGCATGATCGCCTTGCGAACCGCCAGCCGTATACTGATATATTCCTAGAGAAGAAAACGCGCGTGAGAAATAACTGCGACCCGTTGTCATTGCAGTACTCGTCAAAATATATACGTATACATGTTAAGTACGAAATGGGAGCGATTAATGGTTTACGCATGTATTGAAATAAATATTTTACACTATACTGACCGCCTTTGTAGTATAAGAAATCGTCGAAGACTTTCATTGCCGAAACGACCGGACCGTTCGTATATATTTCATTCATAATTGCTTTCGTTTTCGGTTTAACAGAATACACTTTGGAAGCTGCGTGTGTGTACGAAAAAAAAAAAATTAAAATATTATTATTAAACGCGTTCACATTCCAATAATATTGTATTACCGAAGTATAAATCCGACGGCAGTGACTGATCGTAATCAGAATTGGTACACTGATCTTTGGAACACGGAGGCGTTGCTTCGATTTTATTCATACAGTAGCCAACTCTCGAGCACGGGGCTATGCTGTACGGTTGACACCCCTACACGCGTTATAAACGATTTTAAAACACATTATCGATTACGGTTCGTAAATAAATACTATTGGCTTTTAATTGCGTCAATGGAAGTTTTTTTTTTTTTTGATTTTTTTTAAATACTATTAACGTATTTTATTATCGACAAAAAATTATGAATTCACACGATCGCTCAATAACATTACAGCAGTCGTCATTTGAAAAATTTTGTTTCTGGTAACTCTTATAGAGAACAAGTGTTAAATAGGAATTTAATTTTTTTTTTTTTTTTTTTTTTTACAAACGTCTATAGACATGAATTTCATTTTCTCTCGTATTTTCCGTACCATTCAATTGTTAAAACCGAACGTTTAGAAAACTTTATACGCGTTTATCGTAATTAATTATTCTGATAATAAAACATTTAATACCCACGTACACGCATTATATTAGATTAATTATTTCACATTTATTATGAAAAATATACAAATATTATTTAAAAAAAAAACCAAGTACAAGTTTCACGTAGCCCTTGTAAAAAAAATTAGTTTCACAGATAAAACGCGATTCACGTTATAATAATATCATAACGCATTTCGTTCTTTAATACATTCACGATTGGATTACAACAGCAGTGGCTAATTTTTATAACGCGTTTACGTTGTACTATAGTCGGGTGAATGAAAGATGGCCGCTGGCGAATATGTTAGCAACCTTTTTTCTAGGGGTTCTAAAAATCAGTAAGAAATTAAAAATCTTAAATGCGTTATCATTTTGTTATTATCACGTTATTATAACCTATCAAGTATATACGAGCGCGTCAAACCGCCTTCTACCGTCGTTTAGTGCATGTGTTGTTCGAGTATTTCTTTTAAATTTTGCCTTTTTTTTTTTGCGTTTTATTCAATTTTTTTACACACTTGTAACTGCAAACATTTATAATAATAGTTTTTATAATCATATTATAGGAAATAAAGGGTTAACATTTTGCAAAATGCGTATTGTGTATGCGTTTTTGTATTTAGAAAAAATATTTTGATTATATGTAGGTAGGTACTCATCGAAAGCAGAGGCAGTAATCGTAGTTTGCTGGTACATCTCAATTGAAGGACTCTGCAAGAACAAGAGAGCTCCATTTTTTTTAAAAGTGAACCAGATAGCTCCACAAACTTTAGTCTAATATTTAGCTCTCATCTCGAATAAATTAAGTAAATTAAATCAAATACTACGGCATATTTTTATCATAGTCTAATGTATCTAAATTGATATTATTATAATTTTATTTTTCATTCAATATTTTTAAAATAGTTTTTATTGTCTCCTGAAAAGTTTTGAAAAATGGAGCCGTTTTGTTCTTGCACAGAGCCCTTCAATTATTACACACTTAATACACTTTTAACCAAAAACATTTATAATAATAGTTGGTATTGATACACATTACTGTAATTATTATTGCAATGGCACATTTTAATTATTTATCCAAGTAAATAATTCTTTAAAAAAACGATAAATCGGTAAAAATAATAGTAAATATAATAATATCAATGTTATCACGATTTTGGCGCGTATCGCTGTGAACTATTTTACCCCAACCTGACGTGTTTTCGCCACCCTCGAACGTAAAAGTCAGCGGCCACTTTTCATTCACCACCCGACTATAATAAATTATAACGAAACACGCGTCACTATATTAACTATAACTACACACGTTATTGTAATATATAGTAATAAACGATGTAACTCGCAATTAGCCGTTTCGTTCTCGAATTGACCGCGTACACAGGAGTTTGTAAGACAAACATTTGGAAAAAATAAATAAATACACTAACCTCTTTAGAAGCGTATTCGCCTCCTGTGCACAATCCTTTTCTCCTTATGAATTTCCACGCTTTTTCTGGATGGCCGCCGTTACATCCGCTACCGCATTCACCGTTGCAACACGAATTTACGTACTCTCCGGATAAGACTTTATTAACAGTAGCGTTCGAGGCGATACACAGACGATCGCTGAACACAGAAGCAGTCGTTAACGCCTGTACGGGATTCCATACGAGGAGGAAGATGATTAATTTTTACACACCGCGATTAATACGCAACGACGTATTTTTGGGAGTGTTTATGGGGGGTTTTTTTTTTTTTTTGATTATAAAACCTCCCGAGAGTAAAAAAAATCAATTTAAATTGTTACTGGTCAAATTAGCACTGTCCCACACTGTGGATGTCGTATGCGGTCGACAACAACAAAAGCACGAATTACTCCAATTCTCTGTATTCGAAAAAAAAAAACGCGGCGATCGTGACGCAAAGATAAAAATATACGACGTTTGGGATTTTTATTATTTTATATTATTATAATTTTCCTTTTTCTTCGATTTGAATGAATACATCGAAATAACCCAATGAGCGTAATTCATTACTAAAGCGGTTAACTGTTTTATTTAATTTATTACTAAGAAAAAAAAGTACTTAAAATTCGAAATATTATATAAAACCGTTTATATGATATTATAATGGGAAACGAAGTTTTATTTCAACTCTCCGCCGTTCCAAAAAGAAATTTTAAGTACGCCACTGAATACAATACATTCAGTATTAATAATGGACGATTGACTTTTTCTCTCTCTCTCTCTCTCTTTTCGGAAGTCGAATCGTCCATAGAAAACGAAAATAATAATAAAAAAAATAGTGAACAATAACAGCCCGCGATTACCCAACAAGATCCGCAATTCGATTGATCTCTGATCGAAACAACCGATTTGCATGCAGACCATTTCGACGTGATATCATAGCTGCTCGGAAGCGGTTCGTGATTAACGGGTGGCTCGTACGTGCGGAGAATGTCGCTTGCGCTTAATTCGTACCGCGGACGGACACCCATAAGACGCGATACATTCTTCAATACGCCCGGATGGAAGTTTATCCCAGCCTAAATACCAATCGAAACAAAATATATAATAAAGCTAAGATTTATATGCAATAAAAAAAAAATCGTAAAATATGCGTTTTATTTACAAAAAAAAAAAAAAACAAAAAAAAATTTCTTACGCCGATATCAGAAACTAATCGATAAACGATAATTATATGATATTAATTTATTATTACATGCTATAATTATGTGTTGCTTTCCGATTTTCAAACACAAACAAACGGCGATTGGAACGAAAAATGGACTTATTCCTACCGTTGACTAAAATTTCTCGCAACAATCGCCCCACACAAAGATTTCCTGGTTGTGCCACTGCATATACATACATATATCACAGCATTTTAGTTGTCCCTTTAAATAGAGACGGGTGGCAAATAAACGGGAAACTTACAGGGTTCTCGATTTAATAATTGCATACGAGAAATCTAAATGTATAACTACGATGGAGCTATGCATATATGATCGAACCTATAAGAACACCATAACCCCAAAAGCTGTAGTACAAAAGAGAGAATCACAGTTGTCCTCCCCTTATAATATAAATGAATACGTCTTAAAGTCCGTTGTACAACAGTAAATTTGACAACGCGATCGCCACCTCCGTGGATTGAATTGAAATATTTGCTTGCCCCCGTTGCAACGAAAGTCTAAGCCAGCTAATATTATGATATTATAACAAAATACGCACGGAATATTATGTAAAATTAATTTAATTCAAAATAAAACTATATTGAAGCCTTACCTTCCACGTTGATTTTGGTATGCTATTCACGAATCGTATAATTTCATCCACTTCAGTTTCGAATAAACGTGTACAGCTATTAAAACGAAAGATTAATAAAAATCCTATAATAACCCGTTTAAAACGAATAAACATTGTTTATCAAAAAATAAAACACGTTTTAATACAACAAATTTTGTTATTCAATTAATTAAATCACAATTTAAACGTCAAATACATAAATAACAGTTCAATGCATACGAAGAAAGAATTATATGTTATAAGATAGGAGACCGCTTATAGAATATAAATTTTTTTTATTTAACTCAAGATAATATATATCTATACACATGCATATTATAACAGTTATTGTGCTTACTATATAATATATCGATTAAAACTAATTGAATGTATTGAACGATTAGATCGATGCCAATATTGTTTAAATAAATATAACACATATATAAGGCAATTAAATATTTGTTTTAAATAATCAATTTAAAAGATATAGACGTATACTTCGTGCATATTAATGCGTCATCAATTAAATAAAAAAATAAATATTTTTCGAACGTGTACAATACAATGACTTTTCTGTAGTAATGATATAGGTATTTATTAATATTTGTCGACATAATTCCAAGACTTTGCACTCGAATGTAATAATAATAATAACAAAAATCTTTGTACTTAACATCCTCACTTGAGCGGCGCGACATTCACAAAATCCGCAGAAGCTCAACGGGTATACCTACCATTTTTTTTTTCTGCACACTATATTCAAGTGTTTTCTGAAACCGCTATTACAATATATTTATACGGATTTTCAAAACGCTCATTATACGCGTATTATTTATTGAATTAAATTATTTTTGGCTGTGGCAGACAGTGCTCGAGGAGAACGGAGTTCCTCTTATTTCTTTTTTAATCTGCATACAATATACCCAATTTTATTTTTTACTGGTATAGAATAACGATACACGGTAGAGAACTCAAATTACACACACACACACACGGTGTGTTAACCGCGGTCAGAAATGAACAACGTTGTTAGCGTTTTCCTGCTGTGACACAACTGAGCGGTCCGTCGATTGCGGACCGCTATTTATACGTGTTTTTTTTCATGATATTTCAACGTTATATATATATATATATATACTCCTTATGTGTGATTGACGCCGACGGAAAATGATCAATCGTCGTACGTGCGTATATTATATTTATTGTTATTTCGCATATTTTAATAAAATGAAATGAACGTAAGGATTCATCTTTTTCGTTGTACACTCATCGACACGTTTACTGGTTTACACTTTACACGACAGACCGAGTTTGTCATCAGCTAAACACTAAAGGCTGGATCACGCACTGATCGTCGGTTGAACACTAATTCCAGCCTTATACGTGATGTTCAAAAGAGGCAAAAATGGAGCATACCCGTAACGTAATTGTACCGACACACAAGTCGGTGTTGTTGGGTCAAAAATAAACTAAGTTTTAAAATATCAAATCACAAGGGAAGAGCAATCCCCACCTCCCCGTTATAACCGCCACTGGACACACATCGGATCGCTATGTGATTTTATGCAAACAATGAAAATCAACGATAAATTACATCGAAAATAATATCAATTCTTAAATCACGAGAATTATTCGTTATCATTAATTATAATACGCATCCAATACATGCGATATATGTATATTTAATATACTTTTTTTCTCTCGACTGAAAAACTTGTAATTCTCTACATCGATGGCGTAACACGTACGTATTTGCATAATATATAAGTACTTGGAAAAAAAAAAAAAAGAAAGTAAAATAACTTTTTCTTCAATTGTTCAGAACAGTATCAAAACGTAATATTATTATTATTATAATAATCTTTAATGGAATACGAGGAAAAATATAATTTATGTTTGGTGTAAAATTTTCAAAAAATATTCGCGCGAAACGAATACATGTAATTTTTTGTGCCGAAAGTCCGAACACGGTCGGTCGAATAACAGAAAATTATTCGGTGCACTATTACGCACCAAGTGTGTGTGGGTAAACGACGTAACGACAAAACGCGCAGACGGTGAAAAAAAACAGTTCCGTTCTGCGCATCCGCGGCACCGCCACCGCCGACATGATTCGCATAAAATATATTGATAAGCGTTATCGTTTAGACAGCAACAACAACGTGTTCAACTCGATGTCGAAGGCTCCGTCGACCTTGTCCGTTGTCGTGTCCGAGGGCACTTCAAGTTCAAACCGTTACGCTGTCATACGGTAAGCGGCGGCCGATTGTCGTGCGAACAGTAGTTCGCTTACTGCGTCGTTCTCGTCTCGCCACCGGAGAGAGTGTTTGTCCATCCGACCATGTCTGTCGTCTACAAAGCCGTCGTATCTGCTGCTGACAAGGTGGTGCCGCGGGGTTTGAGACCGCTCTGGGAACATCCGGCGGGTGGGTAACTCGCACACTTCTGTGGGAAAACGCGCGTGCGATGCGCGCTGCCGAATTCCCGTAGTCGTAATCTTTTCGTTAAAGCGCGCGAGAAACGATTGTCGTTGTTACATAATATAATCGCACGATTTTCTTCACGCAGGTCCAAAAACCATTTTCTTCTGGGCGCCAGCGTTCAAATGGGTAAACATGTCCCCCCAGTTGCTCGTTTCGAACTGTCATTGAACGTTTCGTATTTCTAGGGATTAGTGTTGGCCGGCATCGGTGATATTACTCGTCCTGCGGAAAAATTGAGCATATCTCAGTGTTCCGCACTGGCCGCTACCGGCGTCATTTGGTCGCGCTACTCTCTAGTCATCATACCGAAGAACTGGAGTCTGTTCAGCGTTAACGTTTTCGTGGGGGCAACAAACATCTATCACTTAGTGAGAGCTGTCGTGTAAGTCTAATTCAAATTGCATTTCTTACAACACAGAATAACTAGAATAAAAATCTATATTATATGTACATACGAATTAAAACTGAAATCTTATGCTGTCGAATAAAAGTGGAAGGATCAATTAAACAAACACTGTGCAAAACAATGAATGTGAGGTTAGGTTACATGAAACAATAATGGAGAAACGCTTTTTAAAATGCCAAAAACGTGTTGCGTTTATTAAAGACACTAAACGAGGAATGTATTAACTAAATGATACCTTTCGGTTAATGTCTTGAACGATGGGAACAAAAAAAAATGTTTTATTATTAATTATTATATAATTGTTAATATGTACAGAATACAATTGGTTTTGCACAAAAGGAAAGTGGTGAAATTACAAATGATTATTGTGTTTTCTTAAAAAAACATTGAACCACATGATTGATACAAGATGTTTTAAGTAAACATAGTCTAAAAATAATATTTGTATTATTATTATTTGTATTAAATGTATTAACATTTATAAAATTGACATTTAATTGTTATAAATACAATTAAATAAATAATTTGATAAATTAGGAAAAAAAATCGTAAAGATTTACACTTATAAATATTTCCTATATTAACTTAAAATTAAAATATAATCTATTTTTTATTATAATAATTATCTACAGCAAGAATGGGCAACTAGGTAACTTAGATCTACATTTTAAAATTTGATACTCTAAAATCTATTGTCAGAAATTGAAGTCAGTATTGTCGTCAAACGCATGTCCTCAATAATTCTCACATTAAATTAGAAAAAAAATCGTAATAATTCTTTTAATTTTTGTATGTAATCAGTGACATATTTATGTATGTAGATATATATATATATTTTTTAAGGGTTTTTAGTGTAATTATAATGAAATATTTTTATGAATCGATATAAAGTGGGTAGCGTTGTCGTAATTCGTCTGTGATGCAACGAGTTATGAATCAAATTATGGACGATCAAGAAAAATGAAATAAATAATAAAAATAATAATAGTAACTATAATGATGATAATAATAAAACATTACTGAAGACAAAAAAAAAAAAATTTCACCATTTATTGTGTATGGGTTTTATGAGTTTATAGTGTGAAAAGAGTTTAAATGAAATAGTTTAAATAAACTAACTCAATGTGTTTAATTTAAAATAATCAAAATTATTTTTTTATTTTTTTTTTCATTAACGGATTTGACAAATTACAAAATTTTAGATGCGATTACAAATTTGTGATCTTAAAAAATTCTCTGGCGATGGGACAGAAACTCCTAAATGAATTCCAATATTATGAATTTAATATTGCATATAAATATCCTATACATATCAATATGAATAATATATACGATATTTTTTTTACAAAAATAGAATTATTTATATATCATCTAATATATGCTGTGGCTAGTAAAAGTTCTAAAAATTGATCTTCTAGTAACCGAGTTACCCATTCCTGATCTACTTCATCAAAATAGCATTAAAAAAAAAATATATATATATATATATTACTTAAAAATTATATATTAATGAATACATTTATTTTCATGGACACACACACACGTACACAACTTGTCGTTTTATTACTTTATAAATTATTCGTATAATAAATATTTTTTATTTTTTTTTTATATTCCAGATACCAACAAAAACAAAAAAAAGCATTGGAAAATGAAAATAAGAACTAAAAAGTGATATTACATGTATACAGTAAATAAATTTGAAACATTACGTTATGTTTAGAAGATTGTTCAAATCAAGAAGAAATAAAACCTAATTCCAGTTATACAAAAACAACATAGATTATTATTAGTATTTTGTTTTATATATTAAAATTTGTTAATTATTTTCATAGGTAATAATAATAATAATAATAAGAATACAATTCTCTACTTATATTTATTTACTTATGAAAAACAACAATGAATCACAAATTTCAATTGAAGTTTCTATTGCCATTGTAATTTCCAGAACTACCTTGTCCTAAAAAATAAAAAAATAAACATACTACAAATATTGAACATAGATCATATAGAATTACAGTAAATATTAATATAATTTTAAACAGCGGTCGAAGTAAGGATCTGATATAGAAGACGATGTCATCTCCCTATTTCTTTTTTTAGTTAGTGTATTTTATCCTCTATATTTATTTTGTTTAAAATTTTTCATACTTCTAGGATTTTTAAAAATACATTTATATATATCCACTGTATATATATATATATATATATATATATACAGTGGATTCCGCTTAATGTGGGCACCGGTTAATATGGACATCCGCTTATTGTGGGCAAACATATCTGGTCCCAATACAAATGTAAATTAACAATGTTAAATAAAACCGCGTAATGTGGACACTCGATTCGGTTTATGTGGGCAATTTTATTTTATCATAGTGTTAGAATATACACATATGTATTTAAAAACGACTAATTTAATCGGGTTTCGTCATATCTATGAGATTATGTTTATCGAAAGTAATAAAAACCATTACCATTCAAACCTTAAAGGGATTTTGATGTGTGTAAATGTTATTAGATGCAATAAAAATAAAGCGATAGACGGCACACATTCTGTAACGGCCTATTGAGCCGCATTTCAGTTTTAACGCGAATTTCAATGTGACAATATGTCTCGAAAAGATCTCTCTCAAGGAAAAAAATCGCGATTTTAGACAAAGTGAAATCGCTACCTCCAGGCACTTCACAACACAAAATCGCTGAAAAATTATGCATTCTGAACGGTGGCGAAACTGCTCAAAGAAAAAGTCATTTTACGTGAATAGTCATATTAACTTTTTTTATTATAATTTTTTTTTTAACCAATTTCGGTTTTTATGGGCAACCGCTTAATGTGGGCAAACAGGGATGGTCCAAACATGCCCACAGTAAGCGGAATCTACTTTATATATACATATATATATAAATATACATATAATTTGTAGTTGGTATGTCGCCTCATTTTCAGTTACATTATTAGTAATACTACCCGCATATTATAGTAGAAGCATTATATTCCTTGTAAAAAGAATTAATTAAATTTGTTTGTCACACTATTTTTTTTTAAATGTTATTGAACTTTAATTTTAAATGATTAGACTTTTGAATAATTAAAATTAATCAAAATAAACTAAGGGATTAATCCTAAAACAATCGGGATTAACTGGGTCAAAGCATATCTAAATAAAACTGTATATATTTTCCTTCTACATACAACGTAAATTCATAATTCAATGTTTACTTCGTCTTAAATGTTTTTTTTAGCAAAGAAAAAACATTTGAATCAAAAATTTAAAAAAATATTTTTATATTTTATACGTTGTACAAATAAAAAATTTAGGAATTAACTGAATTACTTTCATGTAGTGATATTATTTGAGGGCAGGATAGGCACTTACCCCCTCCCCCTCCTTGTTGACAGTGGACTAGTGTTTGAATAGGAATAGGCCAGTATTAGATCCGTTTTTTTCAACCATATTGGCAACTTGCTTTCCCCTTTTAAAACTTGAAATGACGACACTACTTTCCCATCCCCTCACTTATTTTGATCCACTTCGACTACCGATTTTAAATGTATCCAACTCATATATTAAATTCACAAAAACACTGTGTACATATTCATCGCATATTTACATGTGACAAAAAATTATATATATACTACTTCACAAAACTAAACAATGAATACTGCAAGTTCTGACAATAATTAAAACAAGCAAATTGTTGTACTAAACACAGGGAAGTGTGGCCAATAACACTTTTATAGTGAAAATTAATTATTTTTGAAAAAAGAAAAACACTGAATTATTTCTTATTGCATCAAAAATTGTGATACACATATATATACGAGGAGTGTCCATAAAATAAGGTCTCTAACGCTGCTGTTTTCGAACCCACAGCGCTAAGCAAAATCCGGCAATACTGTCGTGTTTCTTGTTATCTTCTTCACAATTCCCTATCTGGCGAACCTCACTACGACGCTTAGTCTTAGCACAGCAGCCTTCCGTGATGGAGAAAGTGATTCCCGCTTCCGCCAAGAGCGAAATACGTTCAGTTATTCGATTTTTTAATTTCAAAGGGACTTCACCTATTGAAATTCATCGACAACTGACCTCTGCATATGGGCCAACTGTTATGGACATCAAAAACATCAGGAAGTGGGTGGTGCAGGGAATTTTCGGCGGGCTGAACAAACGTCCACAATAAGCCGGGCAGGGGGCGTCCATCCATTTCCGACGAGATCGTTGCACGTGTGGAAGCGCTTGTGCACGAAGGTTAGGTTAGTCAAGCTTAGCTAAAGCTTCGTCGGGCCATACAAAACCAAAGAAGAGGGAAGTTGACAAAAGATGCCTGTCTTTTGCACGACAACGTCCGCCCTCAGTTGCAAACAAGATCATGGAAGTTATCACCAAATTTGGATGGGACATCCTGGATCATCCTCCATACAGTCCCGACGTTACACCAAGCGACTATCATCTTTTCCCAGCCCTTAAAAAGTACCTAGGAGGGATGCGACGAAAAAGTCACAGAAGCGGTGAACAAGTTACTCCATGAGGCGACGGTAGACTGGTACGACGGGGGGGATAAAGAAGCTCGTGGCACGACTCCAAAAGTGCAATGGTGGCTACGTCGAAAAATAAAGGAAGGATCAGGCTTTCTGAAAGTGTAATTTGTTTTGAAAAAATAGGAGACCTTATTTTACAGACACTCCCTGATATGAATCATCAAAAAAAAATTCTTACAATTATGTTACATATTAAATAACATTATTCTGTATCTATGATGTCGCAGAAGAAATAGAACAATAAATCTCGTCATGATTTTACATACCTCTTCCATAACCTCTACGGTTATATCTGCCGCCAAATGATGAATTTCCACGGTAAGCTCTTCCTTGATTATTATAACCTCTTCTTCCTTGACTATAAGAACTACTTGGTCCTGGATTGTTATAACCACTTCTGCTAAAATTGCTTTCACTTTCAACACCCGAGTTATAGTCGTTCTCGTCACATCGTAATTTAGCATTAGGGGCATCTTCAACACCGGAGTTAAACTGCTGTCTTTTGTGAAAAGATCCACTGTGTATAAAAAAAAAAAATTATTTTTTTACTCAAAAACGATAAACAAAAAATATTTCCTAAGATATACCCTTGATTAAACGTTATTTGAGGAAGATTGTGTCTACCACAATTGAAATTGCACAAGTCTTTCAAAAGCTCCATAAATGTCCAATTAGTTCTAATTAAATCTAAAACTGACTCAGGATTTTCAGATGCACGTACAATTAAACGTTCAATAACTGGTCTTAAAGCTACAATAGCAGAAGCATGTTTAACATCCATTTTCAAGTTTATCCTATATATACAAAAAATAATAATCGTATTGTTACATTTAAAATTTTAATGTATTAAAATAATTTAATACTTTTAAAATAATTCTTAAAAGAAAAAAATATCAGTATTTTAACAAAAAACATTAAAATTAATCATTTTTAAGTACCTAACTCTACATATCAATGTCTTATATTACATTAATTTATTAATAAATTCTTTCAATTTTTCAAGAAAATATTTTTCAGTTAATATACATACCAATTATCCAATTGGATTAGACCTTTATGATATTCAATTTTTCGAGCCCCAAACAATAAAAGATGAATAGGAGTAACCATGGTCATTTGTTTGCAAGACACAGCTCTAGTACGTACCTAAACGAGTAAATGATAGAAGGACAATATTAAGAAATATAATTCACACATATATATATTTAAATTTAACATAAAAAAAATTGTACAACTTAAAACTTATGATTCATAAAGTAGTATTCTGAATTTCGATTATAATACAATAATTAATTTTGGTTTTAACAATTTTCTTTAAAATATTTGAAACAATATTTATTTATTTTTTTTTGTATTTACTGCAAAATTATTTTAATTATACAACTAAACCTCTGAAATACCTTTGAAAAATAATTATTAAATAATACTGACAATAATTCTACACATTATAACATACCTTTTCTGTGAATACGAAAAACGGTGATTGGAAAGGTCCCGTCATAGCATTATTACAATTAACAGATGTTTTATGAATAAGTGCAGCCTTTCCTTCTGTTGTGTATACCTAAATACACAAAATATACTTAAAAATCGTTTTTCATTAAATGTACTACAAAATGTACATTACTTTTCGTTTATCTTTATGATAACACACATTAGGATAAAATCCCATGGTTAAAATTGCGGATATTACATCTAACATTGGTTCATCACATATTCCATTTTTTCCAAAATCAAACCTATGCTGTTCAAAACACATTTCAGGGAATCCAATTTTGATAAATAAATCTTTTAGTTGTTCCTAATAAACCAATGAAGTTCAAAATATTATAAATGTATAAGATCTCATTTATAATAATAAATAATGTTTAATACTGTAACATCTGCTGTTGTAGTCAACGATGGTTGAGATAACATTTTACGTTCACAGTAATCTGTCGTATCAATATTACGTTGAAAAATAGATACCCAATGATGGAAGGCGTTTAATACAGTTAAATGATCTGAACAACGGTTACCAGAAAATGCTCGTTGTGATGGCGTCATCCTATGATCTAATAGTACGAAATAAAATTATGAATACAAATTTGTGGATAACTCATATGTGTACATCAACATACATGTATATCATATACATAAAAAAAAAACAATTTACCAAATACAAAAATATCTGTCATATTCGAACATATAGCAGATATAATAGCTAGAGCATCGCCAAGCATAAAAATGCTTCCCAACACCATCATACGACCAATCTGTGGTTCTATCGGCAGTTTTGCTAAAATACGACCGAGTGGAGTCAGCTGTTCACGTGGTCCAAGACATTTCATTTCTAAAAATTATAAAACATATTCTTCAAATTGATATTCAATATACATGCAAGATGATAAAAAATGTACAACTTTAAAACTGTTTTTGAACGTAAATAATTTATTCATTTACAATGACCAATAAAAGTAATATTAACCAGATGAATAATATACACGACCACAAAAAGATTAATAAATTGTCTAAAATTAGTGTACACGAAATTCAAAAGAATCCGTTGTATTCAATTATGTTACTTAATGTCCAACCAACAAAATATTCATCATTTCTAACATTTTCCACATTTAATATTATTTAATTAACTACACCACGTACTCTGATATTCAAATAATTAATAAGACATATTTTTTCTTAACCATTATTGGTTCAAGTTTATGAACCATAATGAGAGTTACATTATTCAACTTAATGTAAAACTTCATATATATATATATATATACGGTATATATATATATATTTTTTTTTTTTTTCACTAACGCAACTAATCAATAAAACAACATTTGTTTTTATGATTACTCGAGTTTGTGTGCATAAAATAATAATTTTCTTTTCAATTATTTGAATATCACAATAGTGGTGCTTTACCTTTCAGCATCACTTGTGCTTCAATTACAGCATCAATAGGTGGTGGTTCAATAGCCTTGCTAAGAAATTGTCCAATATTTCCCAGCCTTAATAATTTAATAGATAATGCAATTTCATGTAAAGGTGTACGGAAAATTTCTGGTGTTATATGATCATCCAGTCTATCATAACGTGCCTTTAAAATTTGGTAATTAAAAAAGAAAAAGAATCAGAATATTTAAAGCTCTTCAAATGATAAAATGTTTAACAATCTTATTCTTATACATTTATAAAATGTTCATGCATTATATTATTTTTGTTCTGAAACCGTACTTTGTGTACTAGAATAATTATTAATTTATAAATTATGTTTCCGACTTATTCAATTGTTAACTATGCATTTTAATTCTTATTTTACCTTTGTACATAGGTGAAAACAATATCCTGGTTTAACGCGACCAGCACGACCTTTTCGTTGTATCATATTTGTTTTGGACGCCCAAACCGTAGCATAATGGGTCATATTATTATGACTAGTAAATAGTTTAATCTTCACTTTACCATAATTAATTACAAATACTACATCGTTTATAGTTATCGATGACTCTGCTATGTTTGTAGACAAAATTACCTGAAATATATTTAATACTTAATAATTGTCAATAATATTATAAATTCTATGGGAAAGAATGTAACGAGACTATTTACTTAAATATTTAACAAAAAATTTCATATACTAAAATTAGTATACATAATTATATTATTTTAATATTTCTAATATTGTAAAAAACAAAAAAGAACATTTATAGTATAAATTAAAATCGTTTTACTAACAAAGTTTGTTTCTTTGTTTTATATTTTAGTTTTTCACAAATTACAATTTTAAAACACATTGAAAAATATAATAATGTAAATAAGAAATTAACTATATCAAAACATAGAAAACTCAAAATAAAAACAACTATTTTTACTTTTCTGAAAAGAATGTATAAATTATTTTCAGCTAATACCATTAAAAAGTAAAAATATAGTTTTAATTTTCATAACTCAATTTTGATATAAACACTTTTTAAAAGTAAATTGGATATATTGAAAATAATCTACCTTTCGCACTCCAGGAGAAACAGATTCAAAAACTTTTCGTTGATCTGTACATGGTAGTTGTGAATGTAGTGGTAAAATACAATATTTAGAAGATGCTAAAAAAAATAATAAATAAAGGAATAATGTAATATTAATGAGTCAATATTTCAGAATATAAAATAATTTTACATACCAAATAATGGTTTCTGAGTTAAATATTTTTGTAACGCAAAAATCAAATTCCAACCAGGTAAAAATATTAGAACTGCACCAGGTACGTTCATCTCTGCATCAATGTACAATAATAACGCCTGAAATATAAATTACAAATAAGTTAACAAATACGCTGTTTGTAAGTATTAAAGAAAAACTTGCTTCAATAATGTCAAAATCCACATCTTTTTCGCTCATCATGCCCACTCTTGCTCTTACATCAGGTGGGTATTCATCAGATACGTGTAAATTATAATTTACTTCGTGGTCTTGTCCTTCAATGGCGGATTCTTCATCTTTATCTTTATATTTACGTTTTCTACCATCAGGATTCGGCTTATAGTTCAATAATTGAACTATGTCTTCAAGAAAATATTCTACACACAAAAATACATTTTAAAATACTAATTATATACATTCCATACATAAATAAATTTACCTTTCACAGGATAACACTTTCCTTCTACAAAAATAACTGGGCAATTGTTGAAATAATTACAAAACATTTCTGTTTTTATAGTAGCGGACATGAAAATCACTCTTAGGTCAGGATAATTAAATACCATATCTTTGAGTACAACCATAAGAAAATCAGTGTTTACATCACGCTCGTGTATTTCGTCCACGATTATATGTGATATGCCTCGCATACCACTTTCCAATTTACGCAATAACACACCTAAAACACAAATACTTTTCTATAGTTTTTAATTGTTTATTAAATGAAAAAGTCTATAAATACTAAAAGATTTACCAACTGTACAGAACAAGATTGCTCCGTAAGGTCGAGGAAATATGCTATCAAATCTAACACTGTATCCAACACTCAGTCCAACACTTTCTTTTCTTTCATAAGCCACCCTATCGGCAACGGAAATAGCTGATATTTTTCTTGGTTGTGTACAAATTATATTACAATAGGCCCCTTGTTTATTTTCCAGGTACTCGTTAAGTATAAATTGACAAACCTAAAAAATATTAAATTATATTCATACTGTATTATTATAAATTAATAATAAAAACAACTATCAAAAATAAATTAAATAAGTAGAAATAATTTTAAACAATAAAAAAATGTAATCACCTGAGTGGTTTTGCCACAACCAGTACTTCCTTGTATGATAACTACAGGGTTTTTTTTTATTATATCTAATATTTCATTTTTTTTGCTATATACTGGCAGTTCATGTATACTTTCTTTAAAATTTGCGGAAATTTTTATATTATCTCTTGACAATTCTTCGCTTAATTGGTCTAAAGTAGCCTGAAGATAAAAACAATGTTTATAATTTTATTTCATTAGGAAAAATCAAAAGAAGAATATAAATTTTAATATTTGTTCTAATATAAAATAGTTTTGTTACAACTTTGTTATATAATAAATATTTATAGACTAGTAAATAAACCATAATGTTTTAAATAATTTAAAGCAATTTTAATTAGAAAATTGAAAAATAAAATAATATCCGTTTTATTTGAAAATCATATAATTATATTATCATTAAAAACGTACCGTAGCTAAAGGACCTTCATCAATATTTATTGACAACCAAGGGTTCCAATTTGGTTGAGGTGGTGACCATGGAATAACTCCCTCTGATCTCGTAGCATGTGCTTCAAAAGGATCTGGAGCTATGTCGTTAGAAGTTAAACATATTGTTATATCAGGACTGTCAATATCAACCTTAAAAAATGTATACATAAAATAATTAATTATTGTTCTTTTCTAAAATCGAAATCATGTAAATATACCTGGACCATAGGTTTAATATTTAACATTTCCAATACTTCATACAATTTTTTTACTACCACAGGGTCAACTTTAACTTCATACGGTTCTACTACAGTTGAAAAAGTTTTTTTCAAAGATCCTGAAAACGGTTCAATTATACCTAAATGGTAAAGTTGACGAATCAGGGAAAGTGCACAACTTTTGGATGCTGTTTGCTTGTTTGAACCAGTTTCACGAGCAGTTACACCTGAATTATAAAAAAAAAATGATTATTTTCTATAAAATAAAATTTAATCATAAATAGAAAAATAACGTACTTCTGTCAAGAGTAGAAATAAATAATGTTAATTCAGCTACAAAACTCCTGAAAAATCATTAATTTGTGTTTGACTCAGACAGAAAAGAAATTTTTTCTTAGCAATTATTAATTGAATATTATATCTAAATTATGATTTTGGAAAAAATATTTATGAAATCTGATACAAAGTTTATTGAGAGCCTTGCAAACCCGATCGATTTCTCGTAAAAATGACCTACACGCACGGAAAAAGAATTACGCCTAAGAATTATTACTACCAGTGCACTCAATTCAATTTTCAAAATAATTTCTAAAAATAATATTGTAATTCCTTATGAAATGATGAGTTTATCAAATGGATATGAAAAATGGTAAATTACTTACTTTCCCAAGAAACTATACTTATAGTCGATATTTTTTAGCTTATTAGACTGTATAAATTGATTTAGACGAGATTTGGCATTGTCAATTGTCCAATTTCCATGTACAGCAGCATTAACATCTAAATTTTCAGCCTAAAATAAAAATATCAATCAACATTAACCTATAATTGTTTTATAGCTATATGCGGAAAATAAAAACATTCTATGCACCTCTTCGACTTTTGATTTTTCCTGATTTAATAAAAAATCTTGAAACTGAAAATCTGTCCTACCGAATGGTCGATACGCTTCACCTAAGGTACTGGGAGTTTGGCCTTTTTGATACACTGATGTCTGTGACTCGTTACTCATCAGTTTTTGATTAGTGTTTAAATCACTTGGAATAGGACCACCAAAGTAGGTCTAGTAAAATTCATAATTACAATGGTAATGTTTGTAACGAAAAAAAGTAAAAAAAAAAAAAAAAAAAAAAATGAACTTACAGGCGGTAATGAATCTGCACATACCAATCCTTGACGTATCAGATACGAGAGGAAATCTTTAGACGCATTACCTTGAGCATCTCTTTTGTTAGTCGAATTCCCTACGCCTATGTAATTATGTCCCGTTACAGAGACTTCACATATAAACCGTATGTTGTACTTGGTACCTATTAAGGGTATCATCGTTAATACCCGATGTCAATAAACGTACTATAAATTTAACGTAACAATACGATTTTACCTGTTTGTTTGGTGTCGAACAGTGGTTCTATGCTGTTTTTCGTACACCATTCGTGTAAAAACGCTTTCGGATTAGCCATTATCACAAAAGCAACCTTATGTGTACTTTACGACTTATGATGAATATCGAGTACTTTTGAATTAACAATATTTAATGCAAAAACATCGAATACATAATTACAACATTACAATATAATTATTACAAACAAACGTGTAAATACACTATTCACCGAACCTCATGTTTTATCATGGAAATAAGAAAATGATTATCGCGCCGTGCCGAATCGCCGAGTGCCCTCAACACAAAACGTTATCACGAATTAATTGTTTTTGTTATTTTAACGATAGTAGCTAAAAAGTGGTCACACAAGATGCGTTACCGATATACCGCATACCTGTAACCAAATTATTCAACGCGGGTACAACACAATAGTCATGGAAAGTATAACCAGAGAAAAACAACCCAAGGAAGTTATAAGTAAACAAATTGTATTTAAGAAATATAAGAAATAAGCGAAGGATACTTTTTAAATTCAAATTTCCGAAAACTTAAAAACGTTCATTTTTTTTTTTAAGTCGCGACATTATACGATTTGTTATGGCCAAAACAACGAGATGCGATTTCATGTTTTGACTTTCATTGTAAAACTATGTATACTTACGTTGTTTATTATTATTATTTTTTTTTTTTTTTTGTTGGATTGAAAACAAAACGAAAGACAAAAAATAAAATGAGAGATTTGGAAAAACGCATTCAGACGTTAACGTGAAATCTTATTATGACGAAAACTAAATATTGTTGCGAACGCGTGGACATTTCAAATAGGTATGGACACATCTTTGCAGGTTACCGGCGATTACTCGACACTATTGAAGGTGATTAGAAAAGTCGTCGTTAAAATGATTTCAAAAGTACAAGTGTCATTTATTGAAATTAAAAAAAAAAAATATTCGATTAAAATAAACCACGAATATTACTTATACACCTAGGTCGGTGGTTCTCGACTTTTTTTTTTGATTCCTGTCGCCCTTGTCCACGAGAATCCAACACTGCCTCATCCTAATATCGAAATACGCACAATGCAGGGCCGTATTACCGCTTAGGCTGTGTATAGGCTGAAGCCTAGGGCGGCAAATTTCTTTTTTTGGTGTGACCCACCTATGTAAATTAGGCGGTAAATTTATTACAGCCTATGGGCGGCAAAAACCTCGATCCGGCCCTGGAACAATGTATTGAAATTCTAGGTTTTAAACTGTAGATTTTAAAAGAAATAGACGAGTGACTTTCGTTTTATTAAAAAAATACAGTACACAAAAAAACCTATAATTTTGTATTTTTCGTGCGCCTTTAAAAGATGGGCGCGCATTTATCACGACGAGTCATATATGTATATAAATGTTGATATTTACGTACTAACGCAATTAATTTTCCATCATTAACCGTTATCAAAAAAAAAAATGTGTCAAGCATAGCTGGTATACGAGAAAATTAAATATGGAATACATTATATAATAAACGTAATTCAAATGGTAAACGTAAAATAAAAAAAGGTACCGCCGACTTCCTCCGCGAGAGGAACGATAAACGAATAAAAATACATAGTGTTTATAGTACGGCTAAATATCTAATTGATTACATTATTCGTCAAATATCGAAATACGTATGAAAATCGCATTGCATGCCGATCCGAACGGAAAGGACTATGTCGATGTAGCGCGCGTCCAGCTTAAATGTCGATCCGCACTTTTCGCGTTTCGCGTAAAATTTCGCGAATGGTGCGTATTTCACGCAGTGCCGCCGCCGCCGAGGTTTTTCGCGAAAACTGTTCCGCGGCGTTTTACGGCCGAGATCGACGAAATCGAAGGACACGAGAAAAAAATATTCGTATTGTATTAAACGCGAGAATTGTGAACATCGCACTACAAAAAAAAAAAAGTCACGAAATACATACTACGAAACGCGAAAAACGTGGATCGACCTTAAAAATATTGTCGGTTTTTCACGAATCTCAGAGTTACCTATTACCTGCACGCGCCAACGAATACGAAAATACTGTCAACGTTAAATAACTAATAATAAATATAATAACAAATACACGACTTTGAACAATGAAATACAAGTCACTAAAATAATATGTACTTCATAATGATCACACAGTGGTAATGGTAAATTACGTTTTCAATGCCCGTGATAAATTGATACAGAATACGTGTAACGATCGTACACCGATTAGAGCAGAGGTTCTCAAACTTTTCAGGCCAGGCCCCCCCTATTTAGTTAACCCCAGACCTGAGCCCCCCCCCTCATAAAAATAATTTTAATAGTCATGTTTAGAGTAAAAAAATGTTAAAAACAAACAACAAATATTGATATTAATATTAATATTACAAATTTATTTTAAAATAAAATGTATTTTTTATAAAATATTTTAATTAATAGGCCAATTTTTTTTTATTTTTTCTACCAATGCAATGTTGATTTTTAAAATTGTCTTGCGCCCTCCTCTATAAAGCTTTTGCGCCCCCCTGGAGGGTCGCGCCCCACACTTTGAGAATCTCTGGATTAGAGAATAAATAGAAATATCGAAAAGGAAGGTAAGAACTTCGCCGGCTTTCCCGTATATAATTTTAGAATCGGCAAAAGTATTGTTGACGACGAGTGAATGGGCAGGGAGAGAATATTTTGTTGTTCCCCGACGGTGGTAGCGATTACATGACGGCGGCAATAATACAATTTTATTCGAAAAATTCTCTAATTTTTTTTTTTTTCTTTTTCCCGAGGATTTCGTGGTGTCACTCCGGTAGGTACATTTTATAAAATTTTGTAAACTGTATATTACAAATAGAGAAACCACTAGATAACGCCGTCCATGACGGATACTTGAAATCAATTTTGACTGTACAGTAGTGGACTTGTAAATAAACTGTATTAGGTATTACGAGAATTTCGCAATGGTATTCGTCGCTCGTCTCGATGACGGCGTATCGCATTGTTATTCGTATCTATCGTGTTCATCCATCGGAAATCGATTCTCAGATTACCATTAGTTTGTGCGCGTCGGTTTATTTAAAAGTCTTACAAAGATGTAATTATTACTTCATCATCATCATCAATGGCTTAACGAAGGACCCACGCCGCCGCTATAATAAACCTTTCCGAACTTCTCTGCTCAACGTTCAGTCTATTGGTCGCATTTTCATTTGTCAATCGCGTATTATCCTTTTCTACAGCACATCTATCCATTTGGTTCTTCGTCTACATCAAACGGTCTTTTTCCTGTTTATTTTTCCTCAAAGGACATTTTTCAACTCATCCCCATTCGTCGCCCTACATGCGCATGTCCCAAACCGCTTCTCACGTAGAGACCATACCAGCTCTTCATTATGTTCCTTTATTATTTAAAAAAAAAAACCGCGTTGAACCGTGTAAAAAATATCAATACTTTCGTTTTATTTTTATGCAAATATTTAATACGTCGCCGCCACTATGATAGGCCTAATATAATAAGAAAAAATTGAATTTCTCTGCGCGGTTACAATAAGTATAAACTACAATTTTTTATGTACTATTTTCACGTATAGACTGATAATAATTTTTAATAATAATAATTTTTTTTTACTATATATATATATAAGCATTTATAATATGCACGACACGTTTTCTAATAAATAACTTAAAATGCGAAATTTTGTGACTTTTTTTACAACGATATATTAAAATATGGTACAAAAGTAAAATCATTATCGTAACAATATTAACGCTCAACTTTAGGAATAAAGTAAGAATTTTGAAAAGTTTTATATATATATATATAAGTTTTTATAAGAATATATTGAAGAATTCATAGGAATCCCCCCGACCCGGTATTTATATGACGTACTAATCGTAATTTAAAAACGAATCTCGAAAACGTAATATATTATTAATTATTATAATATACACGCACGTATATTTATAATTTTATGAAATGTTGTTTTTACCGATTTACTGGCATAACGGCGATTTGTTCATAGTGTCTGCAGTAAGTACTATACTTATTATATACATATACTATGTAATATGTATAATATTATCATTGATAATCTATATAACCTACTCGAGTTATATCACATTACTCCATATAACATCAAACACTAAAATACAACTGCAATATGTTAATAACGTATACCTATATATATATAATATATATATTTAAATATGTGTATATAAATTACACGATTAATAATTATCGGTAATATTTATTTAAAAAACAAATAATAATAATTATTCGCTGTACCCCTTCACCCTCCAACTATAAATTGATTTATTAATAATAAATTTATAAACATTATATGAACTCTGAGTACCGTTTATACGTACGAAAAAAAAAAAAAAGAAGGAATACACGAGAATTGTCCGATTATTCGAAATGATATAACACTGCAATATTATAATAATTATCTGAAACGAAAATCGAAATATTATAATAATTATGGCGAGCATTAAGAGGTTACACATTTTTCAGCCATCGTATATCGAATCGATCTGCGTATTTCTCATTTTTTTTTTTTTTTTTAACACTTATATATACCTGCGTTGTATATTGTAAATCGCGTTAAATATAATTTATGACGTTACCACCTACATATATATATATACAAATATATTTCATTATAATACTAACGCGAATAATATAATAAATAATTTAAAATACTATATATATATAACGAGTTCGTTCGGTGTCATAATCCGAGCATAAAAATTTAATTAAATATTTTATAAAATCGCGGAATAAATAAATAATAAATTAGCGTGATTTATATTCCGATCGGTCATCGCGCGGTATTCGGTTAATTGATACGATAAGTTTACTCAAAATAATATAGAAGCGCGCACAATGTATATATGCAGAGGAGTCTCGAATCCCGTATACCTTTGGTAAACACGCCTATGGAATGGGAAAAAATTACACTTTTCATTGTAAATAAAAAAAAAAAATAAACAATTTTTTTTTCCTACTAATTACGTTACAAAACATTCGTATCGCCAATTTATTTATTTATTATTATATCGTATTTTCTCGTCCGTTAAAATGTCAGCTCGGAATCAAATAATAATTTTGCGCGTTGCAGGTGTTAAAACATATTATAAATACGACTATATTATACGCCCTAACAATAGTGTACGACATTTAACACTTGCAGTATACCGCATAATACACGAACATTATACACACGCGCGTAATATTCAAACCGCCTAAGTATATACGAGAGAAGAATAGAAAGAAAAAAAAAAAGTACACAAAAACTGTAATTATTAAATATAGTCATTAATTTTGATGAAAAATTAAATGGCCTCAGATCTCATATTATATACGTGCGCGGTACAGTCGCCGCGTTGTGTATTATTATAAACGTATAAATATATACAGGGGAACGCTTCAATAATTAATTTGACACGCGTATATATAATATATATATATATACACACGTGATAATTATATACGTGCGATATTATATTTAAATGGTGCTAATTAGTTAAGTCCTTTACGGATTTCGAATTTATTATAATTGTCATTCGTTCATTGTGTCATTACTACGGCACGTACATCGAGACAAGCGTTTACAATATTTAAAAATCGTGTTATTTTTTTCCAGCGAATTCGGTTAACTATATTGTGTATAAAAAAAGAAACAAATTTTTTACATAACGACGAGCAACGATGCTTCCTACAGAGACTTCTCAACGTTTTTTATTTATATAAAAATAATATATCTACGTAAAATAAAATCTCGATTACAACTACCTATATGTATATACTTTTGTTGGTATAGAGCCTGCGGTGATATTATATATATATATATACAATATAATTAAATCGAGCTGATATAACATGTTTCCATACTTCATCGGTCGTGACTCGCGCACAAAATGATTGTACATAACTATATACGTATAATATTGCAGTAACGATATACACGAGTATACATATTATATATATATATACGTTTTTTTTTCGTTAAATATAATAAGAGTCGTGAACTTTATCCATAAATTTTGATCGGAGTTTTTTCTTTTTTCTTTTCGTGTTTATTATAATTTACTCACGAAAAATCGAATAATTTAAATTGCGATTCCTTTAAACGTATATAAATAATTACGGTTTTATTCGGCGATTTTTAAACACACACGCTCGCAGTGGCGGATCTATACACGCGGAAATCATATTCCCCCTTCGCCTGTGAGCTAACAAAAAAAAAATTACTATCGTTTATTTAGAATGAAAGAAAACGAATCGCTATAAATAAGAAGAAAAAAAACACCGAATGAATCACAATATTTCAACGTTCAAAACCAAAGATTAATAGATTTCTAACTGATTGACGATAGTTTTTTTTTTACATATATATATATATATATAGTAAATTAAGAATCCCTGCAGACTTAGAGTATTTATTTACTGCTAAAATTCTCCTGTATACGTCGTTCGAAGAACCAAACGAGCTTTAGAAAATTTATTACAATATTTTATACGCCGTCCAGTTGATCGTAATATAATATATTATTACAATAGACGCGGAAAATATCGACGTTTTGAAACAATTTTTTTCCAGATATTCGTAAATTATTGAAAATCCTTTGTGCACGTAACCCGCGTTTTCCATACGCAGCCACTTCGCGAAAAGGACATCTTTTTCGACATTGAAACGGATTAAAGACGCGTATTTTAGAAAATCTACTGGGCAGTATTAACTGTACGTTTCCGCGCACTATCTAATAATACGTTTTTTTTTCTATTTTTTTATAGAACCAATTCAGCGGACTTGCGCCATTTCGGCTGCTGTTCACTCGTCGAACAACATCTGTATCAACTACGACGAAACGTATTACGACACGGTTTTCTAGAAAATCTAAAATATTTAATTATTTAATCGACATTAATAAAATATACACATGTATAAAATCCATTGCTGCACACACATACGGCAAACACTGTCGTTACCGTTTTTATATAATATTAACAATATTGTGTATATATTATACAAATGAAAAATCGTTAACCCGTACGCACTGCAGTATAGACGCGTCACCGATCGATAAAAAACGCGAAAACGTGATTTCGCAGCGAACACACACACAACAGCTATGATGTGATAGCCGCAACAATCCAATCATAATAACTGCTATATATTGCGAAAAAAACCCGTTCGCGTTCGTCTAGTAATTTATAAGAAAATTTTATAGTATATTTAAACGATTCGTACAATATTAATTGAATTCTAATCCGTTCTCGTCGTGATTCGTTGTTGAACACCTTTAAAAATCATCAAAAACGACTGTGTACGACGAATTGCATCAGCTCGTTTATAAAACCCCCGCCCCCGGTCTAGCTAAAGCGAATCGTCATTCTAACGGGTAAATTTTTTAAATGAATAGAAAACCGCGATTGAAAACGAGAAAAATTCGAATCCGGATTCGAGAATAAATCACTCGGTATTAAATAATATACACGAACGAGGAGTGAACGTATTTCGTTTTGTTTTAAAAGCGGATTTTATAAAAATCTTTGTAATCCCAAAATACGTATATGACGATCGGGATCTAAAATTTAATTTTTTTTACAATTAATTTTCAAATTTAAATACATTATTGGCGTTGGATCTACGCTCCGCCCGTGAACAAACAGTTAAACTGTTTGTCCTATATTTATATAATTAAATTTATTAATAACTGCCGTTCGATACCCGCCGTTGTCCAGATTGAGATGCTTTTATGATACAAATAATCCTAAGTACCGGTAGTACTTAAAATTATTGTTTTGTATTCGTGTTCTAAATTATTTTTGAACGTATTCCTCTGTGTACGGTATAACGCTCAGTCTTTTACACGAGCAAATCGTGCTGAAAACGAATTGTACAACCACGGAAAATCAATATAATATACGTATATTGCTGCTCCATGGTAACCGACGGAATAATCTAAAAATATGGCCAAGTCTTTAGTCGATCTTTAGCGATTTCTTTCACTCCATTTCGCAGAAACAAAATTATAGTCGGATGAACTGCAGGAAATTGTCCATTGCCGATATGACGGCGACCAGCGATTTTCTTAATTCTCTCGAAATACGTTTTGCGCACAAAAAACATTTTTTTTTTTTTCAACCGCTTCGTGACCACCTAAAACGTTTAATCGTGTAAAAATAATAATAATAATAATATACTGTTTTACGTCGTTGAAATGATTTTTGCAAATTTTATAATTTTTAAGAATTATTGTCTAACCTCACGTGTCACCGCACGGATATTTTTCGAACTATGCCGAAAAAGGCGATTTGCCGTAGATTACTGTACAAATAACAAATAATAAAAAAAAATTTTTAGTTTTTGCGCGCAGGTAGTTATGATTTTATTTGTATATTCTATTTTATTTGTATATAATATATTGGAGCGAAGGAAAACTTCGAAAACCTAACGGACACAAATATTATAATATGACTCGTGCAGGCGCGTGTATCTGACGGACTGTTTGCAAACATATCGAAGACCTGAAAAAAAAAAAAAAACACTGAAACCGTTGCGTGTTTCCGTTATTGATAACTAACAACACAGACTGTGTGTAGCGCGGAGAAGGAGTTACGCGGCGAAATTCTTATCGAACTACGTATAAGCATATATAGGTTAAGTATACACATAATGTATAAAAACTCAATTATTACGCACGCGAATTTTTTTGTTGTTGTTCTTTAACGACCGGTGTTTGTTCGCCAAAGACTTATTCTGCGTATCGCAGACGTGCCCGGGATCGAAATTCAGGACGAGATTTACCCGGGATGAAAATAAAAAAAGAAAAAAATCAACGTCTCTTATGCGCGCGTTCCAATTGTTTTACATTCGAATCGAAATCGTGTTCTTAAAACCGTCTAATTAATCGTACTTTTTTTTACGTGGCAATAGGCGTTGTTGAACAGTCGTCCGCGTTTACCGGGCGTCTCCTAAAACCCGACCGCAACCCCTCTCTATAGAGTCTCCGGAACAGTTTAGTCGGTCCGTCGTCAAGTATTGGAACCGCCGAATCGTACTCGGGGTAGGTTAAAAAAAACAAAAAAGAAAAGGGCTTCGGCAGTATAAGAGCTCGTTTTTTGTTTTTTTCCGCTCAAACATTCCGCCGTTTCTAAGCCGAACGAACGGGGACGCTGCTTTAATCCGGTTATTGCTTGTGCGGTGCGGATACACTATACGCCGCGTAACGTCGTATTACATATTATGTGTGCGTGTGTATTACACAGTGCAGGCGGTGAACGCGGCCCGCCGCAAGCCAGGATCGTCCCTGTAAGCTTGTCTTGCCAATGAAATCACAGAATGGTCTCTAAAAGTGTAACGCTCGTAACTACATTACAAAGTACTTTGAGTGTACACGAATACAATTCATCGCGGCTTTTTTAACCGGCACGCGCACGCAAACTTCTAGGGACCTCGTTTTCGCGTGCGCCTTTTTTTTTTATTAATACATATGACGCGGGTCTGCGAACAAATAACCGTATGGGATTTTTATACGCGTTCGAACCAGAAAAAATATTACACGACATCGATTTTTTTTTTGTCAAAACTCCGTATGTCTAGTTGAATGTGATGAAATTAATGATTTTTCTTTTTTTTCTTTTTTCGTTGCTGCGCTACGATTTTTTTTTTTTATTGAAAACCTCCCTATTATTTTGCAAAAAAAAAAAAAAATAAATAAACCACACTCGTGATGAGGGGAAATGATCTCAATCTTTTGCCATCCAGTATCCTCGAATAACATAAAATTTACCAATAATATTTCACGCAGCTGAAAAAAAATTATCCTCACAGACCCGTGTGATAATTCAAATTGAATTTCTCCTCTACTGTTGTAAAAATTCGAAAACCGTGCCCGTAAACAAACCGCCGGAGAAACTTCGATGCGCGCACGACGAGTTCGAAAGATCCGAAAATTCGTTTACTTCGAAACGTTCAAAAATAGAAGATTTATTTTACGTTGATACAATCGCGTAAAAACCATTATAATAATAATAATAATAATAATAATTATTATTATTAAAATAAAAAAAATACAGAATCTCAGATATGGAACGACCCGAAAGTAAACCTACTCCCTGACAGCCGCACTTACCGTGGTCAACGAGATGGAAGACACTTAATATTGGACAAGAACCGAAAGTGCAGGAAGGACTGATGTTAATATGCGGGGAACGAGAGAGGGCGAACATGGAGCAAAATGCAAACCGTTTGTTTACATATTACCGGTGAAGTGCAGAAAAGAAGAATTTATTTTATTAACGATATCACAGACAAGGTGATAGAAATCACTAATTATCGGGAAAGAAATATTATAGGTGGAGACCGACACGAAAATAAGAAGATTATTATAATAATAATTTATTATTATTATTATTAAGTACTAAGAGAGACGGGGGGATATTATTATACCCGTTGGCTATACACGCAGCAGCTCTTGCCGATGAACACACGTATAACATCTTCTGCCTCAGCAGATATTATTATTATTATTATTATTATTATTATAACGCGTCGTGCCGCACGTTAACTACCCGTGAAATGTTATACGCTCACGCCGTATATAATACGTATACTTAAACGTGTGTGTGTGTGTAATCGCACGTTACTCACACCGTTACGACGTATATATTTTATAATAAATAATATATGTTATGTAAATGGTATAATAATAATAATAATAATAATAATATAACGCGTAGTGAGTGTGTGTGTGTGTGTATACGACGAATTCGTTCGCCTTTTTCCGCACCGATCCGCGTTTAACGGCTATCGCATTATTTTGCGTATATTCGTCGTGTGTATACGCATTTATTTTACACAAACGAGCGCGGTTTATACGGCAATACGACACACACACACACACAATTTTACGAATATTGTGTTGTTGTTGTTGTTATTATTCGTAGACGCGACTAATACTATACAGCAACGAGCTATTGTCGTATACGCGTACGTGTGTTGTGGCATCGAAGCGTATTTCCGAACCCTATACGTAAACCGTGTCGGCGGGGCACGTACACGAGTCCGCGCTTGTGTCCGTTTACTATAAGAATCACGCGGATTGTCACGTCCGTTCGTTAACCGATTTCTATTGGGGCGGCTAAGAGGAGAACGGGGGGGGGGGCGGGAAACGCATTGCTTTGAATTTAAAAAAGTTGTTTACCCACCCCCCCTCCCACTCGCACAATAATTGCGTTCGACCATTAAACTGTGTACGTATCGTTCGTTGTAAGCACAAAAAAAAAAACACTCCCGAAACATTTTACACATATTCGTGTATAGAATTATGCGTGGTTGTTACGGGGACAAAAAAAAAAAAGAAAAAAATTATATAACAACGGGACGAGAAAATCGTTTAAACGCGTAGGTGGTGTATATATACGTATATGTGAAAGAAATGAAATTTTTCGACGAAACGCGTAACATTTTCAATCTGTGTTTATTTCAGGGCACTTCAGAATTTTCAAAGCCTCCCCCCCCCCCCCGGGAGAAAATTTGAAGAATAGTAAAGAAATACCAAATATTAGACAAATTTGTCTGTGGCGTAT